>CM052333.1:12444439-12520052 GCA_028455615.1 Lasioglossum zephyrum
ATTCATCGTCTCGCGATAGGGGATCGCGAGTAAGTCGACCATGCCCCGCGGTTAGCTTCGTGCCGGTCGAAAGGGTTCGCCGATAGTTATACAGACTAGGCTCGTTGCTCCATATAGAAAATCGACAAACGGTGATCGTCGCCGAGGCAATAAAATGCTGGCCGAGTATGCGCGGCCGAACGAACCAACGGACGATCATTTTCGCGGTGCTGATATATACTGGTACAGTTTACTACCGTGGTAGCAATATTATAGCATATAAATTCCTACGTGCTCGCTGCCTATGCCCCTGCAGATATAAATGGGCCACTTCAGCGGGATGTCGTTCGCACATAATGACGCCTCCGAGGCTTACCTACCAGAACACAATCCTCGACGTGTCACTTGAAAGACAGGCGCCGATTTTCCCACAGTTTTTCGATTGTAGGGCCACGTGTCTTCCCGGTTGGTAACTCGTTTAAACGCTTCCGCGGTCCTCTAGATTCTAGACCGTACCCTTTAGCGTTAGACCCTCCACTTGAAGTGGTTTTATCGTTCATTTACGTTGGAACATTTCCATTTTCCTGTTAGAAAAAATTGATACACATCGCAGCTGTAGTGTACATTTCGTTTCAGTGAAGGGGTTTGGTGAACTTTCAGATAAACAGTAAATAATTATGTGCTTACTGTAATTTATCTTAATACACATACATGTGAGTGTAGTGGATACATTAATACATGGTATATATTTGAAATATAATTATTATTATTTTAGTATATAATATTGTTCTATTAATAGACAGTGGATTTTATGCATTTATGACAAAATGAGTAGCTCTAATGTGAAACAGTAGTCAACCTGTTAAACGTATTAAGAAAGAAGGTAAATATCTATTTCCAGTTTGTTGCAATTCAGGAAACTTCTTTTATTTTGCATACAGCTGCCCATTTATTAACAATGAATTGATTGTTTCATTTTATAAGGATTAATTGCGTAAAGACTGTAAAGTATGGAATATTCTCCTGTGGCTACAGAGCAGACCGAAATCACACTGTCTTAGCGTTGAAATCACTGTTTGGAATGTTTCAGAGTTATTGCCGTGGCTGTATTTCATCCCATGACGTGGATTATAACGCGTATATAGCGTCATTTTTAATCTTGATTGCTACATCATTTTGATCTTTATTTCTTACAGTGTAATCATCATTCCTAAGCTTTTTGCACCTCAGAATACTGTTCTATGTGTTCATTGAACTGTCGTTGCGAATACTCTATAAATCAGTTCACTTATTACTCATTTCATTTCCAATTGTTCATACATTGAGGTACTCAAGAATTTGAATCAATGAAAATTTTTTGACACCTTTCAAAAACAACGGTATATACATATGTCGATTTCGAATGATGTTGTTATGGAAGAACAAAAAGTTATTAGCCGACTGCCAAGACCCGATTCTATTACCGTACATTCCAGCCGCAGGATTTCCCCGTTAAACGTCGAATAACAAACAAGGCTCTCGGTGCGCGTCGTTCGACGCCGCGGTATTTTTACGAGTATTGCTTTGTGTTTAACCGAAGACAATTGACGCGCCGCTCCGGGGCAAAAGCGTTAGTTTTACGAGCAGTGTAAGGGGCGGGTACGCGCTTCCGTCGAATGCATCCCCGCATAGATTATGATTTCTGGCAACTGAGCGACTCGAGTTCGCGGTTGTAGAATGGAAAAGAAGCAGGATAACCGCTCGGCGAGCGAAAAGGAAAGAGGATCAGGGGTGGAAGGGTAGGGGACAGGTGGAGGAGAAAAAAGAAAGCGAAAACCAACGAATACGGTCCGTTATCTCAGAGCCGCGTCGTAAAAGACACAGGAGTTACGACGCGAGCGCGCATCCAGCGGTTGGCCAATTGGAAAATTTCTTTTTCGGCTCTCTTTCTCTCCCTCTCCTCCCCCTCTCTCTCTCTACCACCTCCTTTGTCCATATTTTCTGCTCGGCTCTCCACCCACGAACGATTTACGGCCGAAGTGAAAGACACTCGTCCGTTTCTTGCCACTTTTATACCAAAATGACCATCGGCCAAGACGCTACTTTACATATTTAATGGCATTCCTTCGGCCCTGTTCGGCTTCGATTAGCCATGTACAAATCAAACACAGTCCCGCCAGTCGATGTAATAATTACCAGACTGTTGAATATTTTATGTCCGAAGCACTCGCAAGCCAATCTGCGTAAGTCCAATTTTCTCATTTGAATTTATTCGAATCGTGGCGGTGTGGTTTTATTCTTTTTCTACTTTGGTTTATTATTATTACTGATTATTACATAAAGATTTATTTTATAATAAGAAAAAAAAATTTTTTTATAATATGAAATAAATATTATCTATACATCAGGAAAGAATATTCTATTTCTAATATTAAATAAAGATTCATTTTGTATTTAGAAAAAAATATTTTTCTCGTAATATGAAATATATATTTCCTGCATATTTAAAAAGAAATATTAGTTACTTAATATAAAATAAATATTGTATGTATATTTAAATATTAAGAAGAGATTGAATCTCTTTTTAATATTATATGAATGTGTATATGTATAATATTTTGTGCTACTAGGGTACTACCACGGAAACCACAAAAATCGACAAGACAGTATCTCTATCCACTTTTATAACAAGAACAACTGAAAACGAATCGCTGGTTCTTCTCTTTTTTTATAGATAATGATCGAAATAACTTAGCTTGAGAACTTTCAGCCCCGGTCTCCCCAACTCGAAGTAAAACATCATCCATTAAAATCAAGCTTACGTCTGGTCCCACGACTAGTAGTTTCAGTAGTCTCTGTCTGAAGCAGGCCCCCCGGTAGGGCCATAGTCGATCGTCGTTCCGTTTCTCTTGTGCTCTCATCGCGGGCTGTCGCCTTTGTAGCTTAATAAGCAGTAAAACGTAGCCCAGCTATGCGGGGATCGCGGCCGGGCTCTATTGTTCATTGTGGTTCGTAAAACAGGATACCGAAACCGGGGGATCCGTGGGTCGATCCAGAAATGATTCGCGGCCGCGATCGTATCTGTCGCTCCCGGGAAATTTACGGGACGACCGCGTTGGCTCGAGCTTGAATGTCTTCATCGAGCGGGAGCGCGGCGTGAGACGATCCTCTCTCGATCCGCAACGGTTTCTCGTTCTTCCATTGCAGCGAATAACGATCGGGATCGTATCGTTTTCCTTGCTTGATAAACGGGATGGTTCGCTCGAACGTGACGTTTCGTTTCCTGCTAGCTCTGGTCGCCCGCATTTGCAATTTTGTAAAGATGCTCTCCCTCGGGTTCGCGAGCGACTCGCTCGGTCAATTTGAAAATCTGTCGGTGGACCGGCGGCAGGCCTCGTGTAATAGGCGTTTCACGGTTATTAAACGCGACGCGTATATAAAATTTGCCCGAGGTGGATCCCTGCGCGGTTGTTTACTCGTTCGAGCGTTTTAATTTTATGTCCCCGTGTGCCGGGGGAAATTAAGGGCGTCGAGATTCCTACCGGATACTTGTGCGACCGCAACGATTGCAATAAATTCAACCGCGAAGGGCAACTTTCTCCGCAGGGGTACGCGTAGGTGGTTGTCGAATATCGCTTCGATACTGGTTTGAAACGAGCAGGAAGCATTCGTTTCGAATGCGGGGCTCTCGATTTAAGTTTCTTTTTCGAATCGCGAGACCTTCCGCGCGAGGTTTCTCTTCGCCTTCTCTCTTCTTCTTCCTCTCTTCGTTTGCCCGTGCTCGGACCGCGCTTTGAACACGAGCCGTGTTAAAAACCGATGGCAAAAAACGAAGTATTAATACCTTTGTGTTTTCATAAACTTCAAGACAGGTCGTTCGAGGGTCCGTTCGAAACGAACCCAACGGCCGAACACGGCCGTTCTAATCATGGCCGGCGTGAGCAGTCGTTGTTCCGAGGAGTTGCTCTCTGTTCGGAGTAGCTCTTCCGGGCATCGGACTCGTGAGCCTACGAATCAGATAATTTCGCGCGCCAATTACCTTATCGTGAAAACGGAGCAAGAAAAATTGACGGATAAGAAGGGGAGGCTGAAAACTTCATTCGCCGAGAGAAAAATCGCCCCTGGGAAAAATGGAGTCAGATAGCCGGGAAGTATTAAAGCCGTGTATACTAGCCGTAAACCCTATCTGATGGGAATTTGCATCTTCTCTTTTGCCTCGTTATAAGTGCTCCAGTGCATAATGAGTTAACCTCTCGATGAACCGATTAGATTGGTCTCGTGAAGGAATTTCACGCAAACAATGAGTAAGTGCGGTAACAGGGTTGAAAGATTTGAAGAAGGATAGCGTTCTTCACAAGTAAATATCATCGGAATTATATCATATTGGGTACGATTTTTATCAGAAAAATGCCACAAATATTTTCACCGAAGTCTCATTAAAAAATAATGGAGAATAGAGAAGTTGGAAATTCTGATTAGGCGTGATGTCATATTTCTCGGGAACCGAGGCCTCTCGAGCTTCACGGCCCCTCAAGGGGGTACACTCCGCAGTAGTGGGGACAGATCTGGGACATTTACAGGTCAGACTTTTGGGACATTTATGGATAAAGTACTGTACTACTACTACTTTAGCAGAATCACTTTAACTAACCAGTAGAGGGGTTAGAATTGGGACAGAAATCTGGTGGTTCTAGTGGTTCGGTATACGAAAAAGAAGGAAGGACATTTCACCAACGAATGAAATTAAAAATCTAATCGAGCAATCGATTGATTGAACTCTGAAAATTTTGAGCGTACAGTAGAATAAACCGTGATCGGAATATTCGATCGGCGGCTATAGACACATTCTGACCGGACGAAGCCTAAATCACTCTCTCCAGCAGGAATCGGTGCCGGCCAATGTACATACAGCATTCCACGCATCGGGCTCGTTAGTCAACGGGATCGAAAAAAAATCGAGCAATCGCGGTCGAAACCCACCACCGCTGCTGCCCTAATAGTCCACACGAACCAGTATACAGATTTATCAGCGGTGAACGACCGTACGAAATTATCGAAATCAAGACTGCCATTGAGTTTATGTGACACTAGAACCAAGCGAAAAGTTTCATTACGATTCGCGAGATAAGATATCTACACGTGTTAGCGCATATCGCATGTCTGGTATCGATTAATTCAAGCTACTACATTTAGCTTGGCGTTCTTGCACCTGAAGCAAAGGGAAAATTAATTTCGAAAAAGGAAACACTTTGGTCGTATACGAAATTAACATTAAACACTACCGATCGAATTACCGGTTCGGCCTTTTTATTCCACAATTAGTGAAGGTTACTAGGCACGTGTTTGAATAGTAATCGTTCAAAATCTAGATCAATCGAATCTTTCAATTTTTGTAGTGCACTGTCTATGAGTCATTTCTACTGCTTGCTAAGTTTAGTATATTTTTATTTAGTAATGTGTATCTATTGTATGCAGAATATTTAACTTGTTTAGTACCAAACCAGTCGCTGGATCGTTGATTATTCTATATTAAATTATCGATTTTTAACAATACTATAATCTTATCTCATCATAATGTATTGTTAACATATAAGGTTTTATTTTATACTAATATTAGAATCGATAAAATTAAAATTTTAATTTATGGATTCCTCTTCAATATCATTTTCATTTTGACATTTTAACAAGTTTAAGGCGCTGTAGTATGCAGGGTGACAAAATAAAGACTTGTGTCCCTTTATCTATCCCGCGTTTCCGCCGCAGCCCTGTCACGTGACGCGTTCTTGTCGTTCGTATGTTCAGCACTGGCACAGAGAGGGTAACTTTTTTCTCTCAATAAGTGCTTCCTCCCCTTTCCTGGCGACTCTGGTTGTATGGTTGAATCCTTGACGGTAAATATCTGTCACGTTTCAGAAAAGGGTAAGAAATGAAAAAGCAAATAGGCTAAGGAACACAGCAGGGTTGGCAAAACGCGAGAAACAAATTATTTTAAATTTCTACAGCAGCGGCTTAGCATGGTGTACACGTCAACGCAGCCGATTACGCAATTACGCGGACCGAGAGGGTTGTCGGGCGCGTTTCTACGAGCGCCGCTCTTTAATCCCATGGCGGGTTCGCGAGACTGGCCGATGACGCTTGTAGATTGTAACGCCGATGGGAAATCGGACTAGTAATTCAGGTAGCGACGGAAGAAGCTCGTATCTTAAGTCGATCGATGTCGTTCCACGTCGCGGTTTACAAATGGTCGCCCTGTCTTGGCCGGCGTGGCGTCTCTCGGGCTCGACTATCGTCGATCGCGATCCACCGCAGATTTTTCGATCGCCGCGGGATCTCGAGCACCGGCTGTACCGAGAGAGAAACGACAAATTGTGCCCGCGTCATTTGCATATCGAACGCGTGGCCGGGTGGCAGCTGCCGCGCCGGCGTCTATGGAACAAACAGACGTGAATTGCGACTGGTGAGTCGGATTAGATCATATTTGGAAAACCGGTATCACCGCGGAGCGGACGTAACGCGATCGTGGAAAGCAAAGCGGTTCTCTGGACGCGAGTTATGCATTCGACTCTCGAGAGCGGCCGCTGCACACGCGCGAATCGTTCGACACGTGGGACGCTCGGTTAAAATACGCGCGACTTTTGCGCAGTGCCATTGTAGCTCTCCTCCTCCGTCTCTTTTTCCTCTCTTTTGCTTTCTCGCTATCCCTTCCGCGTGGAATACGCGCCGTAAAAAGCGCAGATCATAACTGCTTCATTTGCATAATTCACACGTAGGTACAGGATGCGTGCACTCGCGAGATCCTCGGATACAGTGTGACACAAAAGTATGCTCACTCCTGGAAACGTTGCACAGTGGTCCCTTTCAGCGATTTAGCTGGCCAAAATTATTTATAATGTTTAATGATTCCACGTTTTCAAATCACATATAATATCATTTTTTATTTGTTTAAGTATTTTAAAAACATTTTTTAATACTTTTTCAATATTTTTTGGTACGTTTTTAAGTAAAAAGTAATATATTGTTGATGAATTAAACAATAGAAATTAATAATAAGGTACTTACAACTGTTTCTGAAGCTTATAAAGTAGAAATATAAAAACTGTCTCATTGAATTTTAACAGCAAGACACGTACTATGAAAATCTTTAACTTTCGATGAAGTACAGCACTTCATGGGTGCCTCAATGATAAAAAAATATTAGTACATTGTCCCCCATATATTAAACCTATAGCAGGCACCAAAAATTTTACACTTTAAGTAAAATTTTTGAAATCGACTTTTGGCCAGCTAAATCGCTGAATGGGACCACTGTGCGTTGGAGGATCTCAGCTTCCACAAAACTTATCAACATTTTCTTATTTAATATCGTATTATCAATATGTGGACAGAGGATTTTATGGATTTACGATAAAATTGATAGGTGGTTACAATTAAATTTTTGAGATACCTGGGTACTCGGGTATCCATCAGGTACCAGAGTCTACAAAACTACGAAACTGCCGATATGTGTAGTATGGAAATATAAAATTCGTTCAACTCTTGTTCTTTATAATTGACTTAGAAAGCTTATATTTTGCATAAATATCCACAGTTCACGTATCGCAATCTTGGGTTGCGGAGTGCGTAGGTGAAAGGAAAGTACGTTTGCAGGAATCTATTTGATTCATAAATATATTACATATCACATAATATACAAGATTTCCAATAAATTATAATGATTTACGTCCGACAAATATGGAACCCCAAGTCGATGACTGAGAAATTGAAATTTTTATACGACAGTGAAGAAAATATGGTGGGAAGGTTCTTCCAAATGAAAGAACAAATAATTATAAGTATGTACAAATTAATTCGTAGCCTTCACAATTAATCACTCGACTAATCACCTTCCGAATGTATTGAAAATAATGAAGATTGCTTTATGCAAAATAAAAATTGATTTCATCTCTTAATAACATCGTTACATTAAAAGCAACAATATACATTATACCTCCATCTAGTCAGTTTCTTCATAAATTCAAACAAATCCACAGTCTACTTGTAACTAAATTAATTTTACGAGATCAAATAAAAGTTTTTGTAAACATGCCCCACCACACTTCTAATTAACTAAAATTTTAAAAAATGATCAAAACCAGAATAGGGTCTTTGAAAGTCCGTGAACAATTGTTAACGAGTCACGGAATTTTTGAAAGTTACTGTATTATTCGTCTCGTTTACCCGGCCGACCGGAGCTGCGTAGAGGCTCGGAGTTTTCTTTCGCTTTGATCCCCGTGTTCTTTGTATTGTTCAACATCGCCGATATCTTCTCGATACACGGCGACTCCGGGCCCCGGGGGAACTCGTTGCACGCGTGTGACGTTCGCCGGCAGAAATGTCCATTCGTCGAGATATCGAAACGCTTGCAATGCCTCCGACAATGACAGTCTTTAGGACGGCCACCCTCGGTGTAATCGATACGCGGTATCGCGAAGAAGTTCGCGCGGTCGTTAAGCTTTGAGATTATCCTTCTTATCTCTCGTTATCGTGGCCGGGCTGCGTGCTCTATTATAACCGGGCCGATCGTTGTTACGATCCGCGTTATTAATATCACCGATACCTCCGCGTAATATTCCTACTCGTTAAGCCTGGATTAGAGGCGGCCGGTGCTGGGGTGTCCAACCATATTCCTGGGTGCCAGCGTGAATACCCGGATAAATTCAATCTCGTGAATCCATTAAGTGCGACGCACTTCTTGGGGCCCGCGTTACCCTGGCGCGCGTGGGTGCCCGGTAATGGGAAGTGCACATAGAAACCGTCCTGCCCATATTTGTCTACCATTCGTCTTTTTCAACCTCGGCCACCTTCCTTCGCTTCGCGCGTCCTGGCCGACGCGAATCAGCCATTTTCTGAACAGCTACACATAACTCGTCCATTCTCGCTATCAGAAACGAGCGTGCTCCAGTGATCACTTTGCCGAAGGTTTACTGTATTTCTTGAAATTGACTACGTGATAATTACCGTAAAAATTGACTATGTTACTAGCTAAGCAATTTTGCAAATAACTATAACTTTTTTCAAGGTTTCGGTCTAGTTTAAGACTATTATCAAGAAACATATAATTGTGTCTGTAAAAGCCACTGTAAATTATATAGTTCAAGTTCACTTCCGTGTTTGGCAAATCACCCTGTAATAATTAGACTTGCGGATTCTTAAGCAAACGTAAATTAACCAAAGTTGATGTTTTTGGCGCACCGGCTCGATCAATTTAATTTAAAGCAATTTTGCAATATATTAATTTCGACGTTTTGGTCTTTGTTTACACCCTTTTCAAGAAAGTAATGATTGCATCTGTGAATTATTAAAACAACATAAAAAGTAATATTTTCTTGGTGAGAACATGCTAAAACAATTGTTGAAATATGTCAACATACTTGCTTATTGAAATAACGTTAAGAATTATAAAAGGACAATGCCAAGTGCTGTGTTCATTTCTTACTTATAAGATATTCAGACAAACAATGAAACTCTCTGAAGTTTCAAACCTTAAAAAGTCAAATCCTAACCACATTTAACTGTCTGTATACCACATTGTCATGGTAATTTAGAGTAACATTCGAAATTCGATTAATAAAAGATAACAAACATTTCCATTTTAAAGAGACTGGATTTTGACCCTGTGGTATAATCAAGGTTAATGTAATTGTTAGGAAACGTAAATTAATTTATAATTATCCAGAAAGTGAAAATCGATAGCCACTTTGCTATTTTACAACAAGAACGTACATAAAGATAAACAGAAAGAGGGTATCCGAGTATCGACACAAGGGTTAATACAAACATTTATGCGCATACTTCAGACTTGTCATTTATATTTAGAGTGTTCCACAATGCAACAACGACAAAAGGCTTTCGATCGAATTCCAGCAAGCATTAAAATCCTCGTAGATAGTAGCGTGTATGCACGGGAACGGATTTAAGCATGGTGCGTGTAGGAAGCACATTCCTGAATATCCTGTGGGGATTGAGCAGCCTAAGTCCCGCGGGTCTTTAGACTGACGGGTAGCGCAGACACTCGTCAGGTCTTACCGGACGTGACGAATGGGTACGAGCGATCACGCCGTTTGATAAACACATTATGTCGCTGGCCGAGCTTGGCTACCAGCAAACTGGGTAGATCCGAATCGATTTCACCTTGGACCATTCGCGTTAGAGGCTTATTTCGGGTTTTTGGCCTGTAATCTGGCTGGGTAGAGCTGCCTACACCTTGCTCATGCTCGGAACGATTATGTTGCGCGAGATTGATCCCGTCGATCCAATGATTACCTTGTAACTTGCACGAGTTGTCCCGAGCTGGAACCTCGAACATGACGTGTATATTAGAGTCAGCGAGATTTCTACCTCTCCGTGACTGTTTCTTCGTTTCAGAGGCGTTCCCATGGTCCGTATTGGGTCTCCTCAGGATCGATGTGAATTTAAAGTGGCAATGTGCCGGTGTCATATGTGCGAGTCACTATAAATATTAGCTCAGCATCCAAACTCAGCCTGCCGTGCGTAAACGTTTGCGATTCGAACATGGCCGACGGTATGCACGACGAGGCAGTAAATTTCGCGTTAAGCCGAAGTCGAGGTGGGTGATTTACGTGAGTACAGAGGCAGAGAGAGAGAGAGAAAGAGCGACGCGGATGGCCCCTTTGCTTCGCACCGACAGGGCTCAAATCTTATTGGCCGGCGCGGCGCTGTACGAATTTTGGTTGTCGAACCTCGCGACGTCGAAATATTGAGGATCCATTAAGCGAAATTGATGACCTTGAACGCGCAGGGAATGACATCCGCAAAGACTTCGTGGCTGTCTTGATTTAGTAACTTATGACATCAGCGCATTCACATCCTTGGTTTTTTATGATCGTTGAGAACTTTTTGAGAATGGCTGTGCAGGCAACACTAATTGTTCGTTTTACTCTTGTGTTTAAATGACTGGCCCCCTGGAATATCTCGTCAGTTTGCATCAAACGCATTATTCCGGCATGAAACGTTTAAGAACTGGGTGTGCTCTGCAGAAGGAAAGTGTAGCCAAATATTCTTCTATTCGTCTTTTGTTTTAAGGAATGTGAAAGTCTCCGTGGCTGCTTAGAACGAACTCGAGGTCACATCATCACAATGTCCTCTAAACTTGTGCAAACACTGTTGCTAACACTATGTCTACTTATAATGTCAATAACAGCCACTTTTTGAAAATGATCTTTCCAAGTTCGTTAACTCTTCAGAGACTTTCTATACGATCAACATTGATGTTATAAAAAAGGAGCGAAATAGGAAATTCATTCTTCTTTTAACTGTTTCATTAAGCTGAAATCAATACAATTGTGTTTACCCATTTTTGTCGTAAATGCATAAAATTCGTCGTCTAGTAATAAATTTTGATAGTCAGTCAGTATAGTGCACAAACGTCGTCCCTAAAGGGTTAAGAATGTTGAATAGAACGTTCAACTATTGTCAGTATAAACAGGTGTAGACCTGACCACTATCATCTTGATTTTTCTCTGGCTCGCATTGGATTTATTGATAATCCTGAGTGTAGCTGCAGGGAGGGTGACGAATCGCTGAACCATGTTCTATGGCAATGCAACTTATACAACGAGGAAAGGCTCAAATTAATGAATAAACTCAGTAAAATAAGTTTCCAGCTTCCAATGGATGTCTCAATATTAATAGCTAAACTAAATATCAAAGCTTGTCACTACATGTTATCATTTCTTAAGAGCTGTAGTCTTAAAGTATAAGTTTTGTCTATACTGTATTGAAATATCCGTGTATCTCTAATAACCACATTCTATTTTATAATTATTATATTCTGTTTTGTATGTGACGTATTTCGTTTTTTTTTTGTAATTATGTTGAAATAAATCTCATGAGATTTTCTAATAAAAAAAAAATGTTGAATAAAAAAAGATACATTTTGAAGGACCACCATGCAGCGTACGCGGGTTTTAAATATTCCGGGTCCAACTTCTCAGCAACGCGTAACACAAAAATCATTACCAAAATTCAGCAAGCCTAATTGCCTCCGCCGGTGAATAATGTCGCGTATCCTTTCACGAAACCCGAGGGAGTGAAGAAATGGAAATGAAGGTTCTAGTACATTTGCCACGCCGCACGCGACGCCTTCTTAACAATAGGATTTTAGGGTGCGTGGGCGGGTCGCGCGTTTATTTCGCACAAGACAGTGCGAAATCCCTTGTTTACAGCCAGTTGCTCGTGGACAATCCTGTCCACGCGTGTTCCTTTGGGTATTTCCCGCGGATGCTTCGTCATTAGTTTCACCCACAAGCATCTTCTACCTGTTCGTCCGCGCCACTTCAACTGCGACCAACAACGAGAATTTCATCACTGAAACGATGCTGCTTTTCGCACCACAAACATACACTAATTACAGTGGCTATGGTTCTCTACTCATCTTCCCTGCTGTCTCGCTGATTTACAGCGTTAATTTAAAACAAACAATTTGGCAGCGCATGTATCTTTGCGTAATTACAATACATCTCCGTTTCATGCGATCAAGAAAATCCATATTTTGTCACATACATCAAGTTACAGACACACGAACCGACTCGAGACGGGAGCTAAAATAAAAATGAGATTCGAAGCTGCAGTGGTATAAATCAGTCGGCGGCCACATGAAACAATGTCACCGTTAAAACTTGCTACCATGCATCTTCTTTAATGGATTCACCTAAGAAGGATCACCATAATTTTCTCGTGGCTGCTCTTAGCTAAACCGGAAACGGATTTCTAATCTAGGGAGCGTCAGGCCGCTCACGCGTGCGATTTCTCCGCATCCTGAAAGAAACCGAACGGTCTCTAGATAAATCTTCGAAAATTAATGCCGCTTTTCGACCAGTTTTCTTTCAGCCCGAATCCCCGGAGTGGAACATAATACGGCTCCTTTTGTCGCGGACGAAAAAGGTCGAGGCCAAACCGAATTTTTCTCGGAGACCTCGATTGTTGTACTGACAAACGACGACTGACATTTTTATGCCCGACCGGTCGACTGACAACGGAACGTTCAACGATGTTTGGCCACGTCTGGTCGTCAATCCGCGTTAATTTACGATGATTCGAGGGCCGATTGATTTTGTTTTGCAGTATGGCGAACAGCGTGTCTGCATGCTCGTAGCTTCACTCTGCTCGATCCTCGAAAGCCGCGGCTCCAGAGCAACACGACTTGGAGCCGCGACATCGCTCCACTTCAGCAACGAACGATCCTTCTTATGAATGCTGCTTACTGTCTCCGACAAGTGCATAATCAGCGGCCCTTTGAAAATAACCTCGTTATCGATGAATCGTGTCGCGTCTTGTCCCGATCAGATCCGAGGACACGCCCGGATTCGTCATCGTCTGGGAATACCGGTTCTTCGTATCCTCTTAGTAGTATACATAATCTCAAGGTCGTGATTATTTCGGTAACATCCACCGATAGTAGATTCTTTTCGTATCAATCTGTACATGCATTTGATCCCGTCCATCCATCCGTATTGATCCCTGGAAGGTCAATAATGTTGTGCAATCATACTCCGCAATATTATTACTGTTTCCTCTGGGAAATTTCATACGCGGACTATACAGGATCAATAACAAATATTGTGCAAGTTAATTATTCAGCTTATCACAATCTGTTGAGACCATGCAGTTTGTGAGTCGAAACCTGCGAGTACCAAACATGTTTCAGTGGTGCACACTAAACCGTAGCTCATAAGTAGACTGTGGATTTTATGCATTTACAGCAAAAATGAATAGGTGCAATTTGAAACTGTAAATAAAGAACGAAATAAAGAATTATTTTGCATTGATGAACTGAGAATAACTGCTTATTTTCTGGATACCTTCGCATATTGGAATTACTCACAATGAAAAGGTTGACGTTCTAGCTAAGGAAGCATCCTTGTTGGCTACTTCTACTAATATTTTCGTTCCCTACTCTGATTTTTCCAATAATTTTAGAAAACAAGCTAAAAAGTTAACCAAAAGCTATATTCTTAAAGAAGCAGAATTCAAGGGCTTAAAATTTTTCAGTTCCTTTTATCACTCCGGGTCCAAACCTTGGTTTGCTCATCTGAGGCTTCCCAGAGAATTCATTTGCTGTGTTAATAGACTTCGTTCTGGACACTATCAACTGAGGGCCTCCCTGTTTAAGATTAAACTTGCTGATGACACAAGTTGTCCATGTGGTTGTCTGGTACAGGATCCTAATCATGTGTTATGGCAATGTCCGATCTACGATAATAGTAGAGATACTTTGATTTGCAAACTTTGCAACCAGGGTCACTTTCTACCCTATACGATAGATTCCGTTCTGTACTGACCCTCTCTCTATCCCCTATTTTTTATACATACATTTATTAAATCTCATAGTTTATTTCTTTAATGTTAATATTGTATTCGAAAATGTTCAACATATTCCTTGGTTTCAGTTCATAAGTTATCCTTGTAATGTTAGCATGCACAGCCATGTGCATGCTGCTAATAATCCCATGTGAGGTTTCATAGCTTAATAAAAAAAACTGAGAATAACGATGAATGCCAACCTATAAGCAGAGTCGACAGACAAGGGGAGGGAGCACGAATTGAGGGGAAAAAGTTACCCTCTCACTGCCAGTGCTGGATGCCAGTGTCACGTGACCCACCGCGACGGAATCGCAGGAGAATAACGTCGTGGAAAGAGAAGGTAAAGTAGGGACACAAGTCTTGATCTGGCGACTTCGCCTATCAGAGTTCCATTTTATGAAACAGAGGGCTGCAACACTGATAGTCAGCAAGTTTGATCGAGCACCAACTGATCGAAAGTGTTCGCGAGGGCTACAAACACGTGGAATTGTTAAGCCAAAATTTACATTCTTTTGTCCCCCGTGATTCTCGGAAGAAAGGGAAATGATTCGACGCGGAATTCACCGTGAGGTACGAAATTTTCAACTTTCCGACGTTTTTACTGCTGCCCGGAGTCCGGTTAACACTCGGCATATGCTCATGTGCAGCTACGCCGGTGATTTAAATAAATTGTCTTCGACGGTCCGATCAAGTTCTTCCTCGTACATTATGACACATTTACTCCATATTTATTCAATTGCCTCGGCGAAACTGCTTGCCTAGGCACAAGGCTTGTTGCGAACGCCCGGTCTTCAAGGCAATATCAATAATTTACGAAAATAATGCAGTTGTCCTTCGTCGAAATGATGCGAATCTCACTCGTGCGTAAACACGAGGATACGCCGGGCGATTTTTCCCTTTTTGCGGCTCTTATTATCGTCGTTGAGGAGGATCGCGAAAAATACTTGGAGCCTGCCGGGAGCACGCGCGCTTCATGGCTGTGGAACGGGCAACGCTGATCTATATTTTTGTGCACCAAGTATTTCCGGCGAGGTTTACGTTCTGGTCATATATTTATTAAGGAGAGGATGTTCATTGGCCGAACGAGCCAGATATCGCGACAAGCGACTGGCAAGGGGGCACCCGATGGAAACGATCTCGAGGCGCACCTGAAAACCGGTCGCATTCTGCTAATTGGCTAAACAGTGTAACTACCCCGACTTATAGCCCGATTTACATCGCCCATAAGAAATTTGTTGCTCCGCTACTTGCCACGGCGGCCATAACGCCGGCTATTACTTTAATAGAATATTGCCGGGGAAAAGGGGGCCGGCCAATCGCCGGCTCCGATTCGACGCTTCAATCTTTGAACGAACGCGTTTCCGATCCACTGACAGTCCCGCATCGGTGTCTTTGAACCACCGCGCAACGGCGTACTATTGACGCTCGCTTCGTTGGAATCTAGCTTTGGATACCGACGCCTATTAGCTTTCCAATAATACTGGACTGCCTCGGACCGACTCCACTCGTTTTGCTCTTCGCCGCAGCAGCGGTTCTGCGCTTTTATTCTCCGATGGAATAACTGATAGAGTGAAAGAAGATACTTGACTCGGGTCCGCTAGATTGTTAACGATTAGGTACCTTCTCACGTCCGGAGAGATAACACTTTGTCAGCTTTACAGATTATTATTTCCATGAATTTGTGGAAGGAGCTATCTCTTCAATGAAATTTGTCACATGGAAAAATTGTTGAAACTTGCTCTTGCTATTTTTTGTTTGCGCAGTCTCCCACAACACGTCAGGCTTTAAACATTGTACATGGGATAGGTTGAAATGGGGATCGTATTTTATAATATAATCGATTCTGATGGTGATGATTGACGGAACGGTTGATAATTGACCTGACCGGGATGCGTACCTGGTCCAAAAAGTTTTCAGCGGTTCCGCAGTTGGAGACCATAGAAGCTGCACCAAATGGCGTCGTTGGAACGGTTGATAATAAGGAACTAAAAAAGATCGTAAGCATAGTAATATGTATATTGTTTCCAGCTTAGTGAAATTATTACTGGAAGAAATAATTGATTTCTTGCAACTAGTACAGATAATTGCAATTTTCCCTGAAGTTCCACAGTCTGGTTATAAAAAAAGAAGTATATAATTTTCTGCAATATTCTCTTCTATCATAATATTTCTTTTCGTATTCCTTTAGAAGACGCGTTACGTTTAATAGAAAGTTATAATTACGTTCTAATGTACTTAATGTACCTAGCTCGGATAAATAAATACCAACTGGTCGTTGCTATACGACACGCATTTTCCGGTGTTTTGCAAGAATACTAGCCTCCAGAGAATTTTGTATTGGTACGTGTTCCTGAATTTTAATTTTATGGTGCAGCGCTTCTAGTAGTATTGTCATAAAAGTCGTCATGAAAATCTCGAACTTACGCAAGCTAACACACTGACTCTTGTCAGTGCACAGTCCTGACAGTGATTTGCAATAAATAGTATACGATTTATAGACTGGCGTGCATGTTTTCATGATCTAAATTCTGTTTTATGGGACACTTTAGTGCGTTGTACTTTATTTAACAATCGCCAATTTCATGAGCGCAGCACTGTATTAAACGAGGTATAGCATAGACGAGAATATTCAGGGGAATTCGCCCAACAACGAACAGCAGATTATATTTAGTAATTCAAACATATCGGAAAAATTTTATGAAAAGAGTAAAGTTTCTATAGGAGCGACAGCTTCGTAGGGACTTGGTCGCATCTATCGTATATGGGGAAGCTATTTATTTTTATTACCATAGGGCAAGCCAAAAAATTTTAATGGATTTCATTGAAACACGATAAACTTGTAGCGACCAGCTGCACGTACAGTAAAATATTTGGCGTGTAAATGGTCGAGTCGGTTTAAGAGACTAGTAATAATGAAGCTATTTTTGAGGAAACCGTTTTTTAGCACGTACAATTTAGATGTAGACAATGCATGACTCATCCCTTTAGAATCCTTCGTTGCCGGCCTCAATAGCAAATGCTGATATGTATCATGAACCCCCGAGTTTCCGAAGGTTCGCGCCACTGTCCGTTGGGTACCTCGCGGGCCCGGAAAAAAATGTACAATATGCCTCAAAAAATAATTTTTGTTTTTTAGTTTAAGTTCGTTCGAAAATACCTGATGAGAATACTTTCATGAGAAATAATGAAAGAAAGTATTAGAAACCAGTCATTCTAAACGGTCCGCTAATTCTACTGTAAACAAATCTAGTGAGAAAGGAAGAATATTCAAGAAATTGGTAGTAGGTAGCATATTGATGTGTAAAGCAAAGATAGATGCGGTATTATCCTAGGATCTTTAGTGCGTCTATTCCTGAGGAACGTACACGGGTTAAACAAACAGCTTTGATTTTATCTGATTATAGTAACTGCAGAACCATCGGTGAACGTGTAAATATCGCATACCAGCACTAAGTATTTTCTAAGGTAAATGTCAACCCGTCCGATTTGATCTAGGAAGAATTCTGCAGATCGTGACGTTCTCCTGTCGGTCGTAATGAAGATTTAAACCTGTAGTACAATAGGATTAGTTCATCGTTCGACGCTGATGAAGTCAGCCCCCTAAGACCGAACGCCGTCCTATTAATTAACTGTGTCGATGCGTCGGGACCGATTAAACCGACATACCGAGCGACGTGGTTAGTTCGCGAGGGCGTTTCACAGTTCCCTTAAGACCGCATTAATTGCTCGTGAAAACGCCCCCGCACGCACGAACACACACGCGCGGCCCGGTTTCGCCACAGTTCATTAGTGTCCTCGGCGGGTAACTCCGGTTGAATCTGCTGCTGTCGCGAAAATAAATCCTTCATGGATGAACGACGACGCCGCCTGTGCACCGCGCTGGTCGTTGCAAAAGGCGCCATCTTGAAGAGCAAAGAAAGGCCCACGCGGAAGCTCACCGTGTTCCGCTACCATCGCCGCCGTCTCTCTCCCCACTTGCACCTCGATCGGGCTTCCTCTCCTTTCCGCCGTGTTATCGCCGCCCATTCGATCTCCCCGAGAGATCGATTCTCGTCGACGCGACGGTTCCTTTGATGCTTCAATTTTCACCCAGCGGCGTAGGAGCCCCTCTCGATTCCACTCCGATTTTAACACGAGGTCTACAGAACCGGTCAAAGTAACGCCGCCCCATTTTGATTCTATCTTTAACAATTTTAACCTCTGGGCTGTTGTACTCGAGTTCTAACGTAGTTGGCGAAAGTTTTTCAATATTCTAATAATCGCACTGATCATACAATTATTCTAACGTATTGATAATTACCAGACTGCGGATCTTTATGCATGTATGTCTTATAAAAATTTTCAACATTTTCATAATCGAAGTGCTAAAGTAGTAAATAAGCCTAACTCGTAAATCATAGAGGTCCAGTTAACTCGTAGATCTCGTTTGACTGTCGGCTCCCGACAACATTTCATTTTACTGTTTATTCGACCAATAATTTCCAGACCGTATTCCGTCGCCGTATCTGTATTGAACTACGTCGCGTTTACGTTTATTACGGTAAAATCCAGATTTGAATAATTTTATCTGTTCCGAGTCTTACTCGCGAGTGTCCCGGAAAATTAACTGGTTTCCTTATGGTTGTCGGTCAAACACGAGGCCCCGTATAAATTATTCAGAAAATCGGAATTAGTATGCACCGACCGAACGAATGAGTCACGTCGATATCGCGGAAGAATCAGAAATATTGAATCGCGGGTTTGTGGAGCATACCGCGGTGGGGATAATTTCTATTAATAACACCCTTTAAGGATCAACTCCAAACAGTTCGATCCGACGTCCGGGAAGGTGGCGTGAAATAACACATTCGAATGGTTCGTTGGGTTTATCGCATTCCGATCACAATAAATTAATAAACGCTCTTTTTTCTCGGTCTGCTCGCGCCACGGAGATCGTTCGGCCGCGATATTAGCGGTTTATTAATTTATTTTTTCTTTATTAGGCGGACGAGTCGCGCCCACCGGTAATCAGGGATCTGTAATTAGTCGAACATGCTGTCTGTCTGTCCATAGCGATTTATGCCGTGCCCCCGGGGATAACTTCCTCCCCTTTGCCTCTCTGTTCGCCCCGTCATCGTCCAGAAACGACCATCTCACTTTCGTCCATTCCTTCCACCAACGCTTCTTCGATACTCCCTTGTCCGGGGATCATCCCGGCGTCCGTTCGGCGTCCTTCGCGTCATCATCGAAGCTCCCTTCGAGGAAAGACGAATTCCTCGCCTTCTACCACCTATCGCTGCGACTTATCCCCGAACCAGCCGTAATTGTTGGTTTAGACCAGGAAACACGAACGCTGCCGGTTGATCGATCGCTTCGTTGCGCCGTGAATTTCGTTCGCCGCGAAATATTCGTTAACGTACACACGGCGCCGCATAATGTTTCGAAAATTATATGCTATTCCTCGTTCGAATACGTGATTATATCCAGTCGCACGATAATCGCCGGTCTCGCGCTCTTTTCCCCGTATAATGTCCACCAATCCTTCTCGCAATCTTTCGTGATTTTTTGAAACCACGCGAAATTGTTCTTTTATTGATCGTGCAATTAGATCGGGCGCATTAGATTTCTCGCGGTTTTATTCAGAATTCAATTTTACTAACCTGCTCTCCTGTTGGACTCGATGATAAGCCTATGTGGCGGACCTCGCCTTATACGACGTATCATTAATGGTGGACCATTAAACAGCGGACTTTATGCAGTTATGGCAAAAATTAGTAGGTGTAATTTAGAACAGTAGAGACATTAGAAAAATGTACAGATACTGTTATATTATTTTCGATCTATTAAACATATTTCCTTTTTTATTTAAGCTTACTCAGATCTATAAGTGCGATCTATACAGCTGAACATAATTTATACTGTGTTACATAATACATGAAGAAAGGAAATAAATTTCTATGTAATTCCAGGTTGTTGTAGTTCACGTAAACAATTCTGTTTTACATAAAGGTCCGTTGTCTAATCATTGTCCAATTCGCCTTTTTAATGAAAGATTTTAAAATTTTATATTTTTCAGATTATGTGAGCTATTGTTTCGGGATGAGAAGAGGTTACCGTTGCAGAGCTGTAACGTCATAACAAAGCTATTATAACGAATATTCAAGACCTGAAAATATGTAAATTTTACATTTCTCGCATTACATTCCCGAAAATAGTTTTCAAAATTGTTTTTCGTAATCTGGCTTCAGCCCCTAATGATTAGCAGTGTTGTATACCACCGATGAGATTCTCTCTAGCATTAATATTAGTAATCACTCATGTAATCAAAGCGTTTCAGTTCGACATTCTATCTTCCATTACTCATCCTTAAACTTCATCCCTATTCTGCTGATTTCTTCTTCTCGCCAGCATTCTTTTCTCAGTTTCATTTCGCTTCTGATCAATCTTACCGAGTCTTATCTAGACCACTAATTTCTTTTTGTATAACGTCTGTAGTTTGTATCTCGCTCAGAAATTGTACTTAATAAACATACACATATTAAGTATCCGGAATACAGCAGCAGCTCCAGTGTAAAATCGTTAATCCACGTCTCTAACAATTGGATCGTCCACAGTAAACATTAGCTTCCGTAGACGGCTGAACTATTCTAACCGTTGCGCATCAACGGAAAGCGAAACGCTTAAAGTAGACATCCGCTAAGTAAGGAACGCGTGGCCGCTGCGTAACTCGTAGTCGCTTATTATCTTGGAAGGATGAGGCGGCTTAGATGCAATCGTTTGTCGAGTAGGGCCCCGAGGGCTTTGGCGTGCTGGCCGGCCGCTCTTATTCCGCTTTTCGGCTGGCGTTAACGAGCAACCGGCCTCGATAAACACGCACGATAAGAATCTCCTCGCGGCAGCTTGTTCATCCTTTGACTAAGTGGTTCGCGGGATGCGAGGAATACTCACGTCTGCTTGGATTTAAGACGTCCAGACGTCTGTTTGTTCGTCAATGAACACACCTTGACCACACTATCCGGTGCGTCTCGTTTGTTCTACGACATCGACGAGATACAGTATTTTATCCATATAAGTCCCTAGCAGGGGTCTGCCGAGGGACATTTATGCGGCACAGACAGTATTCTTTGACTTTTGCCGAACATAGAGAAGGACAGCCGAGCTCGAGAGGCCACGGTCGCGGAGAAATGTAAACATAGCTAATCCAAATTTCCAACTTCTCTATTTTCCATTATTTTTGTATGGGCTTTTGATGACTATATTTATGGCATTTTCCTAATTAAAGTCATACCAAATATGATATAATTATGATGATATTTACTTGTGTAATGGACAATTAAAGTTTCGGGCACGAATAAGGATAGGGTATGGGAAAGAAACTTCCTTGCGCTCGAAACTTTAATTGTCTATTACACAAGTAACTATTAACGGAATTATATCATATTTAGTATGATTTTTATTAGAAAAAATGCCACAAATATGGTCATCGAAGTCTCATTAAAAAATAATGGAAAATAGAGAAATTGGAAATTCTGATTAGGCGGGCTCGCCAATATATCCGAGCTGCATGGTGTCATATTTCTCGGCGACTCTGGGACATTTACAGGTCAGACTTTTGGGACATTTATGGATAAAATACTGTACTGTTAAAGTATCTTATAAGACTATCTTATGAAACATTGTGACCTCCCAAAAATGTTAATTGAATCTCTACAGCGAATCTTCACGGACAACCATTTCATCTGATTTACCAATCCACTGACACGGGACAGTATATCTAAAATAGACTGAATCTTCGGTTAACACATTAAAAAAGATATGTTGGTTTAGTGTGCAAGTTTTCCATTATGCAAATGGTAGAAAATCTGTCTCGCCTTTTAGAGTTGTGATAAGTAAAATGCCGCACTGCACCTTAACATAACTGCTGCTGGTGATCCGATCGTTTCCGACGAAAAACGAGCCTGGAAAAGAATGTTACTCGTGGAACCGGGTAATAATAGACGGTGGTCTGAAAACTCGGGGAAAAAGGCGGCTTAATTATACAAGGTACAACCATGCTTCGAAGGGGAGAGAAGCCCGAGGCGTCCCGCCGCGAGATACTTACGTGTGTGGATTGTTCAGCAACGTCCGAATGATCGTCCGTGTGGACGTTTCCCCTCGGTATTTACATTTCCCGTTGCGCGTACCTCATCGGCTGCAATAAAGGTCCGTACAATCGCGCGTATACATTTTTCTTCGTGAAAGTTTAATTCCATCTTGTCCACGGTTTCTCCTGCCCGTTTACGGTTCACTCGCCGGCCGCGGCCCCGCAGTCCAGCGCTTATCGTCCGAATGACTTATCGTTCGAACAGCACCCTTTTCGCGAGCCCGGCTCCGTCGTAACAACCTAAATTAAGTCCGTGCCTTCGTCTCTCACCCGTATTTCATTTACACCGGTACGGGCCGCGCGCAAGCTCGTTTTCTCCGCTTAACCCTCGCGTGCGGTGCGTACACGTATGTAAGTACGCGGACGGCAATCGTTTTCAATCGTATAACATATTTAGGTGCAGTCGGAGTCGCCAGATTAAGACTTGTGTCCTCACTCTACCTTTCCCTTCCACGTGAATGATCTGACAGGGAGGGGGTAACTTTCTCCCTCAATTCGTGCTCCCTCCCTCATCTGGTGACTGCCTATTTTTTTTGTAGACACATATTTAATATTTGTTATTTATTGATTTATTTGCGTTCTTCATATTTTGTAATATACGATTTTTTTATCATTCTGGTTTAACGTGTTGAAATGTAAAGACGCGTTTGATCTCAGACAGAGATTTAGACGAGATAATTTTATTAATTGTATCTGTTATATTTAAAATTAAATCTTAAATTTTTGTGTTTACGCGGACGTGTTATTCTATCAACGACTTAAATCCCACAGCAGCTTTAGCACTATTTACATGGCTCTTTAAGTGGGGTGAGAATCACAGTGGTGTAAATCCAAATTCTGAAAATTTCGGTATATTTTTTTTCGAATATTAAAGACATTATTTATTTACAGTTAATTCTTACTTTACTGAAAGATAGCTAAACAAATAGAACGAATTATTTGGGATCATAGAAAATGTGCCTAATCTCTCTTTTGTCAACCCCTTTTATCTAAGAAAAATGTGAGATATGGTATCTATTCGTAAAGAGTGTCCGAGTATTAATTAACGCCACAGTATCTGCTAATAAAGTTACAATAATAATTGCTGACGCAGCTGAATAAACGAGTGTAAAGATACGAAGGTCCGAAAGTAGTACAATTACTAAGAAAACAAAGAACAGTGGCACTGAGAACGTCGGAGAAAAGCAGACCACTGTGCGATGCGATGCGACGTCGTCGAGGCTGTGTGCATACAAACGGGCTTGGAATCAGTAATTGGTCCGAGGACGTCGAATCTAAAACGTTAGATGGTCCGGTTCCGGTGACCGTTTTCGGTCAATCGTTCCTTGGTTCTTCACTACACCGGTTTACGACAACCTCCCGCCTCGTAAAACGAACGATCTGGTCGCCGGAAGGTTCTGCGCACGGCCGTGTGTGCTGTTCTCCGACTTCGATAATGCGACGGGACTGTCGCAATCGTCGGATATCCGTCGCGCGGATCCATTAACGGTGAATTGTGGACCGAACGATCACGATTTACGATCAATATACGACTCATTACGGAGAAAAGTAGCCGTTTACGACAACTATGAAGCGGATTCGAGTTCGAGTTATTTACGATATCGGCAGTCCTCACCAGTGTAGAGATAACAGCCCGAGAAGATTCTTCTTGAATCATGGTTGTTTCATGCTTTACGCGCGTTCCCGGAGCACCCTCTTCGCGTTCGTCAGATATGTTTTCATCGTACGGTATATAGCCGGTGCTATCTCCATTTTGGAGATACTCAAGCTACGGTGCAGAAAGAGAAACAGATTTCGTGTAGTAAGATCGCACTTTCGACCGATAATAAAGCTTCAGTAATAAACTACCAGGACAGCATCAATTCATGCATTTCAAATATTTTGAAACAACATACAAAAAATAATTAATAGAAAAGAATTAATACAAATTAATACAGAAATTAATAAAGAATTAATAAAAAGAATAAATAGAAATTAGTTTATGACATCGGCACACAGGTTCGATCAAAAAATCGAAACAAAGCAATCTTGCAATTTATAAAATTTTCCTCAACGTTTCGATCCGATTCTGGATCATCTTCAAGAGCAGTTTTGCGTCTGAAAAATACTGAACGTTGTACTAAGTGTTTCACAAGATCAATAATAACTATCAAATAATTTTTCACCGTACTTGCTAGGTGTCAATTATCAACGTTTATGTGTGTCACTGTACTCCATGATATTAAGAATTAGACTGAACCATGTGAGCGTTGGGAGAGAACCAGTACAAAAACAAAGGAACTCGCCATTATTAATTATTGAAAATAACGCTTCTTTATTTAAATAAATATAGGATATAATTTATTTTCCGAAAAGTCTCTTTTACGTTCCAACATTAATTGAATAGCTTAGTGAATGAACATGTTAAATGATATTCTTATAAAAATGGAGGTTTCCGGGTAATAATCTAGTAAGTAAATAATCTAAAAAAAGAAGCTGATTTTCTTAAATTCACTAAATTGTTACTTCATATGCTTATCTACTAATTGTAAACCAGGCCCGGGCAACATCTTCCCCGATGGCGCTTCACGACTTCCATTGCCAGTCTACCGGTTTCCCCACTATTTTGTATTGTCCCTACCGTGATTTTCTTCCTACACTCCACAGGAGTTTGGTGGGGAGGATCCAGGAGTAAAGGGAGAAGTCGTCTATGTTGGCCAGACCTGCACTAAGCTCTTCAATTCTTGTTTCACCCATCAGAGTAAATTCAAATTTATTTTTAAAGAAACTATGCACATTCGTATCAAGCATACAGTAGAGTGTTAAAGATAATAATAATAGTTAAAGATAATAGGTTATTTTCAAACAAACAGAACCTATCAAAAAGTCCCATAAATTTTTTACCTTCTGGCTCTAAGTGTTCTCCTAGCATCTGTAACTAAACAATAGAGACATACTATAGACGTGTTAGTGGAGCATTGTCACGTTCTTGTGTTCATTTCAATGGATGTCCTGGGACCAGTGTAAGAAGGTGTTGGCCTCGTGTCCTCGTGCGCTGCTTTTGTCTCAACGCAAGCATTGTTACCCTCGCGATAATGGTACGCATGTGGGAAGCAGTCGCCGAGAATCGCGGACTTAATTTAAACAATTACAGCGTCCGGGCTCGAATCATCGCGTTTCTCGATAAGCTGTTTCGGCCCGGAGGATATAAATACTTTGGTCACGGCCGATTAAGCAGGAAGCTGTTCCTCTTGATCTACATTAATCCTGCTTAAAAACGCGCTAAGACGCGCATAAATCTTCTCTCGCGTATTCTCTCTCTCTCTTTCTTCCTTGTTTCATGACCGTAACTGGCCGCCACGCAAGCGACCACCTAAATGTTTAAATCAGGTTTATTTCAGGTTTATTATGTTGTGGACGTTGCGACACGTCGCGATCACTTATTTGCCTTCATTTGTCCGTTCCCCGCACGGGCTGTATTTATGCGCCGTCACTTTTTTAATTTGAATATATTCACTCGTGAATTCAAATTCATAATTTCGGGAACATAAATTTCCGGAAGACTCACCGCTTGCAACAGCAACTTCTCGGGTTAGTTTAACACCGATGCACGTGGAGACATTGCGCCGAGGAAAATAAATGTTTCAGTTCACGACTTGAAATTATTTATTTTGCTTTTTCTGGATACGCGTTACATATCAACATTCGTTCAGGGATATTAGGATATCAGCTAGAAATATATGAAACGCATAAGACAGCTGTGAAATATGCTGACGCATATAGTCGTCGCCCACGCGTGCACTCTGATAAAAGTGCAACGAGCTGGTAAAAATGATCACGAATTCCCAACTTCCTTAATATTTAGATATTCGTTGCACTGGTTTCGCGCCGTTGAACCCGTGAAACACTGCAACTCGGGAACTACTTTCGTAGATTGAAGTCTTTGAATAGTCTGGAAATAATGTAAGACCAGATTAAACGTGGGGAATTACAATTAGGTTTTATCCGAAATGTTCAGAATATTAACACTAAATCTATCGAGCGTTAAAAGCAACTGGTACATGTTCCCTTATCAAATTACAATACATTTTTTGTCAGCTGTTACGTATATTTTTAATTATTCTGCGAGCATGTGGTGCGATTTTTCTGTAGAACCAGATGGAATGACTTTGATTTGAAGTGTTGGATTTTGAATCTTTTGATGATGGTTTTTAGGAGAAGGTGGCGAGGTTGGCCCACTCGTCTCATTCTTTGTTAGCTTTTATAAAATGACTATGATATGCTCTCATCGTCATATTTGCCTAAAGATATCTACACATTTCTTATCAAATCATTTTCATTATTTCAATAATTGTAAAATAATAATGATCGGTGGTAGTACCGGTAGATTTTCTACTCTGTTATAAATTAAAACGTCACATTTCGAAGCGGCATTTTCCTCTATTCGTTACATTTCCATCCAGTTCTACAACCACATAATTCTTTCTTTTTTTTCTCCCGTCCACTGTAAAATCACTTGGCTACCGGCACTGCGCGAGATCGCATAACGTTCTCTAATCGCTAGATGATCACGACAGGATTCGACTTTCTTCACCCATTATTCCCACTTCCTAACTCCGCGCGGACGTTAACAGCGATGTCTATCAACCGTACGGATACGTTCAGCTCGTTCGTGTCTCGGATAGACTGTTAATTCCGTAATGTGGTAGAGGCGAGCGGCAATTCCGGAGACTTGTAAGCCTGTCGCGCGCGGTAGTTCGCGAGCAGTCGAGATCATAATCGACCGGTTGAACTTCGGATGCCGGGGGATCCTTCCGATTCACAGTTGTGGCGTCGGTTTCAACGTTAGGTTGCATATCCATTTGCATCTATCGTTGCGTACACGTTAGTGTTTAAACAGACTCGCTAGTTAGTTTCACGCGTTAGAAACAAGGAGATAATTGAACTTCAAGGTCAAAAGGTCAATCATTCTTTTTTTTTATTGCATCGTATTCTATTCATCACAATTTTCCGTCAACTGTCTCTCTATTATACAAAGAGGAGATTTAGTGGACTCTTATTATCCGAATGATCTATCAATTCAAATCGCCTTGTCCATGAAATGATTCGAATAAACGAGGTGTCACTGTATCACATCTTGATATCCAAAGATACAGCACATGTCCACGGTGACACGATACGATAGATTGCCCGACTCGGACACGCGACAAATGGATACTCGCCCTTAGAAGAGCAGTGGAGTCCTAGCGAAGGTAAAGGGACGAGAGGAACGAAAATGATGTAGGAAGAAATAGAAGGCAGAAAGATCAGCAAAGGAAGCAGGACGACGAGAGGCGGTGCGCGAGCGTAGCATAAGTGTAGCCGGCATGAAATACGATGAGAGAGCGCCTCGGGTGCGAGACTTATGCTAAGTACACGCACACCGAGTCGTTGCCTGTATGAATTTTATGTCCGTTCATGTACCACGGACTCGCCGTTCTCGTCTCCCGTCTTCGTTCTCGTCTCCACGACCGCATCCCCTCGCGTTGCAATTCTCCGACGAGGCTCGTGTGTGCGTGCGTGGTCGCGTGTTTCGCGCGTTTGCGTTGCGCTCGCTGCGGCTCCCGCGTTCTACCTGTACCAAGCCTTTATATGGGATTCTGCACCGCTCCGGAACACGGTAGTACTCGATTCTCTTGCCGGTGGGTCGTCCACGCTGGAAATTGTTCTGTTTTTGATTAACGTTGACAAGGCTACGAGATCCATCCAAGGTTCGTTTCGCCATCCAACGAGGAACGACTCCTTCAATCCTCACCCGTTTTTCGGTTTGTCCAACTTCATTTATCCATGGGAATCAAACTGACACTATGGTAGACTTTTCTTTCGTCCTAGAGCTTGTTGATAGTTTATCGAACCTTCTGCATTTGGATCGATCTTTTGTACAATATTAGGTATTATAATAATAGGAATTAATTTAAGCAGCACAAGGTTCTATCAGTTTCTTCTTTCTAAAGAATTGTTTACTGGAATTGTTGTAGAAACTGATCGAACCTTGCGCTGCTAAAATTAATTCCTATTATCTTAATATTTCGATCGAGATGAAAATTACATATATTAGGTACTATAGATTGGACTAACAGAACTTATTTAATAATGCAAGAATAGAAAAGACGAAGGTTATTGTAGAAATGATTTTTGTGTATTGTCGTACCTCGTAGATTCAAATAAGTTAGATAAAAATTAATATTTAAAATGAATGTTATCAATCATTGCTCGATTCTGCGTTCAAGCAACCAAACTTATGAAAATATCTTCACGAAATTACTCACGTCTACCATTTTGTAGTTGGTTTAAGCACCGACGACTCGAAGAGCAAACAATCCACTAACCACCTCTTTAGCAGGTTCATTTAAAGAAGCAATAAATAGAAACTTAAAATAATCTTGTTTGCCAAAGCACAGCTCCAAGTAAAAAGAAAGTTACGAGGATCAATTCGGTAACTGTATTTCACCAGCACATAAATATCAGGTTCGAGCGGTGGAACGGTCGTAAACCAAGAAGCCGTGTAGTATCTTAAATTCCGAGGAGATGGCTTCTGAATTGGTCCGGCTTTGATCCCGGGCCGATCGATCTGGACGATTTGTCGCATCGAGGCGGCCATATCGGCTGGGGTCCGGTGACATTACTCAATGTTCCCCGTGACAAGCATATAAAGGCTGACCGACGCGACGCCTGCATTACGGCGTGCGGGCACGCGAGCATTTATAAATTCGCTTACGAGAGAGACCGTGGGGTGGTTCGGGCTTGTGACGGGCTCGTGAGCCACAGGCGATGCTCGTCGTAACTCATCTTCGTCTCCGGCGTCATCGTGTCGGTTCCTTGGACCGATATGTATATTCCGCGTTCGGTAAATAAATTCTGCTAAACCGGGATCGCGGCGTGAATAAACGATAAACTGGCCAACCGACGAGTTTCGTACACATGCCACGTTCTTCGACGGATACCGTCTCCCGCAAATATTGGGTGAGTGCAAAACTTGGTGCCCGTTTTCAAGATAAAACACAAGCGGTTACGATTTAACTTTGTTATTCTTCCTTTGAAATTTTATTTTTATTGTACAATTGATCGAACACTTCGTTCAACTAACACTTATGCAGTACATATATTTATTTTTGTTCTCCTCAGGGTTACAATTCTGCATAACATACCCCTTTTTTCTTCCTCTTCCGCACCCTTTTACATCGTTTTTAAAACTATCTTATTCTAACTTAAATAAATAGCATTTAGGCCCGGGAATAATATCGGATTCGGTTCGGGCCAGGAAATTTACTAGGGGCACGTTTTGAGTCTAGAAAGTTTATACAGTTGTAGAAAGTTAGCAAAGTTCGGGTGTGCCCACAACTGCAGTTGGATGGAGTCAAACGCGAGGATCATAAAAATTTGCGATCACACGAATATGACACTTTTTCATGACCTTACAATTGAATTTTGCTTTTAATTTGAAAGAGAAAGGCTAGCCTATAACGTAAGAATTTTGCTTCTGGACCCCAAACTTTGTAATTGAAGTGAGCACTACCGTAAGTCCCCGACGCTACTGGTTCGTTGTAGATCGGGATAGCTTATAAGATTAGTTTAATCAAGCGTACATGGTGCTTACTGTCCCGACGGGTCGAGGATAATCGGTCCGGTGAATGCCATCAACCGACAAGGATATAGACACGTAACGAAAGGCCCGAGAGCAAACCGTGGCGCGCAGACCAAGCCGGCCGGTCGGCGGATCTGGTTCTCTCGTTTTATTCGGGGCCGGAGCCTGATCGTGCGGCGAGGTCGTCCGAAACAAAGTGGCACATTAGTGTTCCTTACGTGTATTGTTAACGAGCACGCAAATCGATCCATTCGTTAACTGGCGGATCAGTCGGCGCGGTAGCTTGTCTCGTCTTTCCATCGCCATATTTTACTTTGGTCCGTTCGACGATTTGTCAACCGTGCCGTCTGCTCACCCCTCCTTCTGCTGCTCCTATACAAACGGGTTATTTCGAGAAAAGCTGCTCGTCGAACAATGATTGGTTTAATTTGTGAAGGGGAAAAGAATTGGCCAATCGGTGGGATCAGGAATAGATAATGGCAACGAATTTGTTTTCACCTAAACGTAGCCACGCCAAAGTGAAGATGAGCGAACAAGGATTCCTTAAAGTATTACAGATATCCTTCTCGTAGGAATAAATCGTATATCCATTATTTAACTCTTTGCAATCTTCACATGACTGAGAATTTCTTTATGCGTACAAGAATAATAGACAACACTAATTATACAATTTTCATACAGAGGGCATCCATTTCTTACAAAGCTTTTAAACTATATTCGCCCGCAATTTTCCCTTGTTATCGTCACGTTCTTACCAATTTTATTATTCTATCCAATAGCACTCGTTGTCTTTGACCAGGACGTCCACCATTGAATATAAGACACGATCTACTCGATATCGTCCCACAGTATCCACAGTATCAGACAAGGCCAATAAGACAAGATCGCCAATTTAGAAACGATTTAGTCCGCGGAAGAACGAAACCAGGTACATCCTCGTTTACATTCCTCGATAGAGAGCGAATTGTTTCCCATGAATTTATCTCCGCGAGGATGGGAAAGTTGGGACCGGGAAGATCGTCACGATACCGATCCCCAAGGGGGAGAGAGCGTCGTTCCCGAAGAGGGAAGGTGAGTAAACGGCGGGCAGTTCTGACAGAATCCATAACTGTAACGAACGGGTATGATATACTCCGGCGTGAAATTGCGCCATTAACACTTGCCGGGATATTATGCGTTTCGGAACGGACCATTGCCGATGGAAGATACGAGACAATCGTGTGGTGTGGCGTAAGCGTCGATACCACGCCCTCAGGGACACGATTCGTGGACAACAGCGAGGTAAGGACATGCGCAAGGACATACCGGCGCTGCAAACGATCCGCAACGATCTGCAACGATATGTCGTGGAGCGTGGGCACCGGTGCCGATTCGCTTTGCTCGTCGGTGATCGTGCCAGGCCGCTGCGTTGGGGTACCACGAAGAAGGGGGAGCGACACTTTAATGTCCCCCATAGAAGCGTTTCCAGAGCTGTTCCTTTCGAAAACGATCGCGTGCCAGGCCGGGCCCGCGGATCCGAACCGTTCAACCGGACGAGAAATCTTGTTTAATCGGCGGCGATACGGTACGGATCTCGCCATAAGGCATTCATTAACGTCACCGTTCCCTATTACCATCGACGCATATTCCTGCAACAATGCCACTAGCTAGAGCCTGCATTCCTTCATGTCCACGTGGGCGAACGTCCGCCAGATACGGATCTGTGTTTCATTATCGCATCACGATAACTGGTCCGACCGTGTGCCCCGACGTTACACCAGATTCCTGACCTATCGAAATGCCCACGTTTCCTGATCCGCGTCGTTTACGCTGTCGTATTAGCCGGCTTAATGAACGAACAACGGGAAACAGATTGTCGTTCGTTCGCAACGGCCGGATTTCGATACGCTTATCGACGTCGTGGAGCTGCGTAAATTCTGTTATTAATGGAAGATACACACACCCTGATAGATCGCGACGATACGTCCACCATTTTCTAAATGCCGCGGACAGGCAGTACCTTTTAGTAACAGGACGTTTAGCAAAGTCAACACCTCGTAGCTGCGGCCCATGGTAGGACATCAAATATCGATTTTCGTAATATTGTAATTTGAAAGAAAAATTGTTGTTACACTCTGATAGATCGCGACAATACGTCCACCATTTTCTAAATGCCGCGGACAGGCAATACCTTTTAGTAACAGGACGTTTAGCAAAGTCAACACCTCTTAGCTACGGCCCATAGTAGGACATCAAATATCGATTTTATTAATATTGTAATTTGAAAGAAAAATTGATGTTACTCGAGAGGGAATAAATTATATTATAATATAGTAAATTTTCTTTTGTAATATTTTATTATGTACATACATAGGGAAACATTTTAATAGCTTCTTTAGTAATACGCGACAAATTCGTGAGAAAAATTTAGACTGGCTTGGTTCAGCCAAGAAAGTCTTAACAAAAACTTTAACTTCTTCTGAACTTCATTATTCGCAGGAACGGACTTTGTCAGAGTTTTGTACTATTTCCTGTTTGATTATAGTCTGTGTGGCCTTCCAATGATTATCCCGTGGCGAAGTACCTTTTTATGGTTCCCTTGGCAGTATATCGAGAATGCGTTTTCATAATAAGTCGTGTCATAAAATTTGCAGAGATCTCGAGAGCTCTGTAATCAAGAATTACAACTTCGTAAATGCAAAAGCGTTTTAGTAGAAGAGTCCCATTTTGTGCAAGGTAAAAAAACAAACGAGGTAGATCGTATGAAAATGGGCTGGGCAGTTTCTGTTTTGTTCGCGTGGAAAGCGGTGTGGGGTTTCATGAAAATATTTATTTGTTCGTTAAGTCGGTGATTTCCTCGATTCATCATTGTTCTTGATCTTTCTCGCGCGATAGTAAAACTACGGCGTGGGTGAATCGTCATATCCCACGTCTGTAGCGCGGCACTAGCGTCAGCATCGAGGATGATTTCTGCGTACATTCGAAACTCGAGTCCGTATCTGGTTGGTCGGCCAAGACAAGAATCTCATTCCATCCACGCCCGGGACGAAGCGCTGCATAACATTGTACCGGAGCAAGTATAAATATCCGCGGAAATTATGATGTACCATAACTGACGACACCGTGGATCAGTCTTGGTCCGTTCTGCTACGCGCAGGGGAAACTATTATCATAAATAAGCGAGCAAGAACGTGCCTCCTTCCTTGTACGTTGTCACGTCGAAGTCGACCCATTAACTTCTTCTACGGACTCGTTAAAGAGGATTTCCAACATTTCGTGGGTGATGCGAGAGAGACCTGAAACCACCGAGCGGAGAGTTGACCGCACGAACGGGATTCGGTATTATCGATCGCCATCAATTCCGGACCGCCCGAGATTGTAGCTCGTTAAGTTGATATAGATTAGATCGTTCTGTGTCCTTTTCTTCCTCTTGTCCGACCCGTGCACGTGTTGTCGAAATCTCGCTCGTCAACGTGTTAGAACCAGGAGATTGATGTCTTCATTCATCTTTTTCCCGAAGGTTCGCAAGGAGATGAATGGGTCTCTTCGCTTGCCTGGCTATATTCAGTTAGGTCACAAGTATTCGACTTTTATAGATGGCGCATAGAAGTGTTTTCGGTGTTCCTGAATCAATTAATTAATGGGTCGAATCATTATACCCTTAGTACGATCACAGCTGTGGATCGTGCGAAAGGTAAAAATTGCTAAAGGTCTCTAAATGGTAGAACCAAAACGAACAAATTCAATACAGTTAGTAGGACTTAATTCAAAACAGTTCAAATCATATACAGTACAACTTCGTTCGAAGCACGGTAGAACGAAAGAGATAACCAATCTCAGTGATTCGCAGTGACGATCTTTTGTTTCTACGATACAGCCTTGAACACCTCGTGACGGGGCTCGCTAGTATGCTACGTATGAGGATTCCAAGCAATAAACGAGATTGCAACTAGTAAGGTTTTATTATATATACTTATAATGGGGTTCCACATGGAAATCACCGACACAAATGTCCTCAGTACAGTTTTCACTGGAATCATTTCACCGACTCCAGATTTGACCGTAAATTACTTTTGCCGACAACGAATTTGACCGACAATGATTTTAGATTCGTTGTCAGTTAAAGACGTTGTCGCCCACAGTAGTCGTCGGTCAAATCTGGTGTCGGTGATTTCCATGAGAACCCTTATAATGTATGCTGATACCTATACTATCCAATATAAATAATTCACAGATGAGGGCCAACAATAATAAGCACTTAGGATGGATGGGACGAAACGATTAAGCTAAAACTTCAAACTAGAAGGCCCAAAATTAAGTGTTTCTGGATGTAAAGATACTCGGCCGATTAATCTAAGGATTGATCTACAGTCCAAAACACAAGACACGATTTTTCGATCCCAAAGGTTGTTGAGGATGTTAGAAGAGCAAGTCCTTGTGTTCCAAGACACCAGGTGAGCTTGATTTAAGTGTCTGTATCCTGTATTGATCCGATTCGTGGTCTTCGTTTTTGTATTGGTGTAATTCGAGTCCCTTTGTCTTGGATTCATTCGGTTCGTGTCCCTTTATATTTTCTTGATTCAATTGGAGAGCCTTCTACAGCGATCGATCCATTCGGTTTCTTAGCAACAAAATTAGATCAATTGTACGGGATTATACGATTTTCGACATTGATTTTTGTATTGTTTACGTATTGTACATAAATGTTTTCACAAAATAAATAGATCCTTCAGGCTCATCAATGATACCACAATTCTAAAAGCACCTCCAACAGTTTACACCAGTCCCAAACGAGTTAGTAGAGATGTGTATGGGAATCTAGTTAGAACAAATTATGAAATAAAAAGAAAGCAATTCTTTGGGCGACAAAGGGTTAACAATTACTCCGCAGCAATTCCAACATGGAAGACTGCCAAAATCGTTTGAAAATGTCCGCAACCGCGCGTCCTTCGCTCCATTTTTCCGTAGCGGTCAAAGTCATACACCTTACGAGCTTCGACAGTAAACAGCGGCGTACCTGAATCGGTGCGGGTATATAAGTGTGTCAATAGCACCCACATATAGTACGCATCTCGGCTACTCACGTGGTAAACACACCGGCATGCCGGTCTCTCGGTGAGATTTCTCTGCTCTCTGTCTCCCTTGATCGCTCCTCCCCCCAACCGTTTTCCCCGAGCTCAGCCACGGACACACGACCAGCCTGCACCGAAAGAGAGGCAGGGGAGTGTGTGTCTGTGTTCGTATCCGTGTCTACGTAGGTGTAACCCAACGGCACACACGCACACAGACACAGACAACCAGCCGGCCGTCTCTCTCTCCCTCTTGGTCCCTTGGTCTAAGGCGACTTACGCCTACACGTTGTAGTTGCAGCATCCACACTTTGCCCTCCTCAGTCCAGCGCGTGCCTCCACGCGACCAACCACCACCTCAACCACTGCTCTCTCACTCTCGCGCAGGATCGCGGGTAGTCGCCGTGAATATCGAGCGGGGCCCTCAGCACCGCGTTGACAGTGCGTTTTGGCAACGGTTAATTTTCGCGTCCACGGTCCCGCGAATACGTCACTCAACGGTGCATCGGTCGGAACCGATTCCGCGCGTATACGTTTTTTTCCGCCGTCGACGATCCTCGACGGGCCTCAATCACACCGGTCAAATCAGGATCGATACGTTCGAGCGTGTCGCCGTCGAACGGGACGCGGTGGAAAATTTGTGATTTTTCCGTCGTAGTTGTTTCACGTGTCAGTGCTCAGTGACTGAATGATTAGTGCCGGTTTGGTGTTTTCGCGAGTGGAAGCGTCTCCTCCGTGAGAATCGAAGAAATGAAAAAGTCAACGGTGGAATAGCACAGTTTGAGTGAAAGTCGATCAACCGTGGATAGCAACTAGCGCGTAGATCGTTGGACGACGAGCGCGTCGGGATTCGAGGAAGATCGCTCGCCCTGATTGCGCGTGTCGAGTTTCTCTGATTTCACGACGATCGAGAGAGCCGGTCGAACAGAAGAAGCGCGCGGCTATCGGCTGACATAAACGGCAGCTTATTGCTCGATCGTTCGCGCCCGGTAGGACGCGGGAAATCGTGCGTGATCGCGCGCGTACTTCGTAACAATATCGCAGCGCGCCGGCCCCTAGTCGCAGCACCCGAGTAACGATAAAACGTCTCGGTAACGACGACAACTGGCCGCCGAATCGACGGTTTATCGATCACGCGATCGAATCTCCGCGCGAGGTTTCGCACTTGCCACGAACGGTGGAACGGGAAACGAGTCACGGCGCGCGGATTGGAAATCGGCGAGCGTGGGTCGACACACGGCGCCAACCTGTTGCTCAAGATCACACGCCTCGTAAGATCGGACTCGTTTCCATTTAGAGGGCTCAGCGGTCTCCGACCGGCCAGGTATCTCTTTCGAGAACGACGATGCTTCGCCGATCGACAGCCGGGAACTAATCAAATCGTGACGCGACGGAGGATATCGAGCCTCCTTCGATCCGTAGCCCTCGGAGAGCCGCGACGTGACGTTTCTGGGTGGATATCAGTTTCCGAGTATCACAGGGAACTTCCCGTGGACCATCCATCATTTTCACTCCGAGATCCTCGACGCCGATTACGCTCCCCGGCCCGGGACGGTGTGAATTAATCGAAATAATCACCGCCAGCCTTTTTCTACCGTCGGCAATCGAAGCGAGAACGTAATGAACGCGACGCCGCGTGAATAATTACGGACAATCGGTTACATCGGTAACGAGACCATATTGTGGACACCTGCGGAATAAATACGTGACTATCAACATGCGTGTCAACATGGAGATCGTGTTCCTCGCGTTGTGGACCAGCTTGATGCTGCCACTCGCTGTCTCGACGACACGCGAGCTCCTGGAGTGTCGGGCTAACTTGACCACTGCCATCCGGAACGATACTATATTTCTGAAGAAGGTCCGCCAGGCGGACTACATTTTCACCGGAAAAGTCAAGGATCTCAGGGGCGCACACTTGCACGTGCGCGTCAAGAGGGCGATCAAGGGTGTGCTCAACGCCACCCTCGATCTAGTGCTCAATGACACCTGTGGACGCTACATGCGACGCAGTTACACCGGCATCTTCATGGCACGACATGACAACGGATTCGGTGATCGTCGACATGTGGACAGGATTGTGATGCACTTCGGACCTGTGCCGCTCACGCTTTCGAACTTGGATAGACTGAATGCTGCTGTTAAAGGTAAGCGTCTTCTCAGACCTTCTCTAAAGGTACGTGTCCATCTGAGAACAAACTATCGCGAGTTACTCTCGAGACTCCAATTTGACAGTGTGCACGCTATGAGAGGGCTATTGGAGAACTACAGAAAACTCTCGGAGAGCAAATAGAAAGATGAAAAAAGATGACACATAAATTTAGAGTATTCTCGAGAGCAAGTAACGATAGAAACGGTTTCCCTTTATTTCGATCGACAATTGTTGATAAATCTTTGAATGTTATTGTCATTTCATCCATGACGTTAATTAAGCTATTTTGCAAAATTACATAGAAAACTTTCGGCTTTCTTTCATTGTAATTGCGTCTGTAAGAATTTGTTTCTTAATTAGTACATGGTTGTCAGAATAAATGCAGAAAAAAGGAAACAGCATCTCAAAAACCCAAAAACGCAAAAAGTAGGAAAAGAAAAAAGAATAAAATAAACTTTGTGTGAATACTCACTTGCTTAATACAAAATGGTTATTAAATTAAATTCTTTACAGTTTGTGGAACACATGTTGGTTCCATGCCGGTGACATGTGGACTGAGAAAACGTGACCATTTTCTTGAAAATGATCTAAATCGAGGTCGAAACGTCGAAAGTTTTCTATGTAATTTTGCAAAATAGCTTAATTAACGTCATGAATGATCGTATCAGCGCGCCAATAACATTCAAAGATTTATTAACGATAGAAACTCTCAGATGGACACGTATCCTTAAGTTGCACATCAATTTTTAGTTTGATGCAGCTGTTCTGATTACTTTCTTTTTGGAATGACTGATAGTGACGCTTCGGCGGTTCTAAACGAAACGTTAACCCTCTGTCTAACTTTGGAGTCACATATATCGTTATTTTTGAGACGCATTTTATTTTTAGCTTCGGTGTGATAAAACTAGGTTGTTCTGTTGTGTCTCCTTCGTAACCAAAGAAGTTGTGCATCGCTATTGGATAGCGCTGTTAAGTTTCATCTTTTTTGAACATTACGTTCAGTGATACACCAATGCCCATCAAAGTTAGGCAAAACTGGTTAGGATTACAACAGAGTTGGGCAAATTTTATATGGAATAACGAATAAGGATTAGCGAATAAAGTCTTATTGTAGTAGGAAATAGATACTTGGCCCCCTCAGGGTTTCAAGTCCATACACCACTACTCTGCTTCTCTTTCCAATTTCACCTATCGCCTAATTGCAACCAATTCCAGTGGGACCTACTGTTTTTAAGGTGGGTTCCGAACCACCTTGAATAAAGTCTTATTCGTTATTCCAAATAAAATTTGCCCAACTCTGGATTACAAAAATGGAAAAGACGAAGTTTATCGTAACAATGATTTGTGTATGATTCTCACACTTCGCACTACCTAATAACATTTGGCGAGTAAATTAAAATTCGAACGAGTGACAAAGAGATTTATACTTTCCTGGCGGTGTGGCGGTTTAGAACGTCATCCACAAGTTAGACCTTGTGGGACTTTAATGTGACAGACGTAGTTACTATAACGTTGGGATTAGTTGTATTTTATTCTTCATACTGGAAACTTTCTACACGCGTGTCTCAGTCACAATATACTCTTAGATTTCAGGTTTTATTATGACATATAACACTATTATTTGCCTCCGTCAGATACGTGCTTGTACGGTGAGGTACAATAAATTGAATTCGATTTTTATGACTTCGTCGAGACCTTGTCTACCGAAATGGATATTGCGATTAAGTATTTCATTATTGCGTGTCAACTTCTGCGCATGTCTTACCTCATATACGTCATTAATTAACTACCGTTTCTTACGATTGATGCACAGAGTTTGGATTGTGTTAATAAAATGGTTGTTAGATATTACAATTATTTTATGCATATTTCACTACGGTATTTATTTTATGTAGCACAACAAACAAATAATAGCGACATCAATCTCGCAGTTTCAGATTGCAGATACGTTTTCAAAAATTTTGCAATTCCAAACCGGATAACTGGAAAACAAATTGGAGCGTTAAAGGGTAATTGGTTGGGTTAGGAATCGCGCCCGGGGCATCGCGTGTACACCATGGGAAAAACGGAGTGTTCCATTTATTCCCAATTATTCGTAATGGATGGGTGTCGCGCTATAGTTTTTTGCCACGATGGACAGAGTTAAACGAACGAGTCGCTTTTAAAGAAATCGGAACCTAGAGTTATGAAATAGTGTGTTTTCGATATCCCATTTATGAATATATGAATATATGAATGAGATGAGTATTTTTAAAGAAGTCCTAATAGCGGTAAATTGCTGTTCGTAAATTTTGCAACTGCGAGTTATGCAAATTCTTTCCTCCACCCGAAGACGTTTCCCCCCCTTGTGAATATTAACCAAATTTTTCATACTAACAGTGTCGTTTTTCATTTTATCAGTCGACAAAACTTTCGGATCAACTACTCGAATAAATAATTAATTTTATCTATTTAAATAATTATTTTTAGAAATTTTATTTAGAAGAATGTTATATTTGCTCAAAGTTACTGTTCACATGCAACGATCTAATTACCTAAATATTATTTCCTAACAATCTATTTCACGAATAATATAATTGCCAACCTTGAAGCATCTACTAAAAATATTGCAATTCAACGCCTGGAATATTAATTCAGATTCTAGTACTACAGTGAACAGCTGAGTCAAACATTCCGAAGGTTAATGCGCAGTGACGTAGTACTAGCGTTTCACAGCGGTGACTGCCGCGAAAGCACGCACATTACGTGTCTCTATTCGCGAAACTCCGTTGCAGACATTTACCGAAGTCTGAGATTGTTCTGCGAGTGAAGTGGACGCGTGCCGACGCGACGCGGTGAGCGTTGTCCACGCTTTGCAACCACACCGCGTTCAAGGTCCTCACCCTCTCTAAACTGGTCACCAGAAAGAAAAATCTATCCAGTCTTCTATTATTAAACTATCATAGTACCCATATAAAGTTCGCGGTGGTCAGTTTCGATGAATAACTCACGACACTTATGGTAGCGGTAAATTTCCGGATAGAGGGTGGGGGTAATGTCGGTGTCGAGTGTCGCATCTAGGGGAAGACAAAGCGTCGGCCGGGTCTATTAGCGATATTAATGTAGGAATTATCAGATGAAACCCGAAGATATTGGCTGGCCGGCGTAAAGGGTCGAATGATTTATTTAATAACGAAGGGGTTAAACGCAGCGGCGGTCTCGTCGGGTTTTTCTCTTTTTTCGAGGATCTCGGCTTACAGGCGGTGGAGTGGCCTGTGTCAGCGAGGAGCGCGTGTGACACTGATGAATAAAAGTGTGTCCGTGGTTACCCGCGGGCTGCGTGACACTCGCAGCATAATCGTTTAATCTCGATAAGTTACAATACCGGCCGACAAGGATATCATCGTTCCGGCACGCAGGATCGCTCTTTTCTCCCATCATTTGCAAGTCGATCACCGTGGTGCGCGCGCGCGCTTCGCCACCATAAAATGTCGTCAACGTTTTCTCCGAAAGCCCGTCACGTCACGTCGTCTGCAATTAGGCATTTTTCTCGGGCGTCGCTGCCGCGAGCCAAATTCCGATTAACCGAACGGCCGAACGTCACTCAACTGCTACGGAAGCGTTCGTTCGAAATAATGAAAGGGTTAACACCGAGCCAGGAAAATCGCTACTTCGAATGTGCCGGGAGAGCCAACGGACAGGATTGATTAGCACCGCTGTTCCTTCCTTTCCGCAAGTTTTTCCCTAGGACGTCGAACCCTCCCGTTTTTCCCGTGGACTCCGTCAATCCGGCGCCTCGATAATCACGGTGTCGATGCATTCCTCGGACGCCTGCCTCCCCGGACACGCGTTTGTCATTCCCTGCCGAGCTACTCGTTCGTTTAGGTTCACTTATCCATTGCACTTCTAATTTCTTTCTGATTTTGTTACCAGTTACACCCTATCACGAAATTTCATTCTTGAATTTCTTTCTATTCAATATCTATTGTTTCCCATTAATGCTTTAAATATTTGATAGTGCAACGATTACATATCAAAATAGGGACTCTAGGGATTTAAAAAAAATTTTTGCAAGCCTAGAATTTCTTTCTGATTTTGTTACCAGTTACACCCTATCACGAAATTTCATTCTTGAATTTCTTTCTATTCAATATTTATCGTTTCCCATTAATGCTTTAAATATTTGATGGTTGCAACGATTACATATCGAAATAGGGACTCTAGGGATTTTCAAAAAAATGTTTACAAGCCTAGAATAATAAAAAAAATTAGTCTAGAACATGAACGAATCAGGTTGTCTAAGGAGGGTTAATTGTTTAGCTTAATAACTTTATTTCAATAGCTAGCTACATTTTAACTAAGGAAACCGGTGCTAGCTGAATTGTGTACGTGCACTGAATATCGTAGTAGTCGAAGTCCCAAGTCGATAGAGCTTAGGTGATCGATTTGACAGCAACATGTCTAAAGGCGTGCTACAGAGACGCGTAGCGAAAATGTTGAAATTAAAACCTGTTCGCGATGGGAATTCTTTATCGAGGGTACAGGTTATTAAATTGATAACAGTACTTTTTAAAAACCTCGCACGTCAGAAGCGATCGAGAATATTGAGGAAATGAGAACTTTTGATAGTAGGACAATAGTCAGAATGATTATCTTCGATCGTCTGAATCGACAACATGCACAAGCAGTATAGCGATTATATATTTAAAAAATTGCGAACAGAGACGACAGTCTTAGAAATCATCGAGTGGAATCACAAAGGCCACGTTTACACCATCTCCTAAATTTCCAGTCGCAGTTTGCACAATCTCAGAGTCAATCACGCACACTTTCGTTCCGCGACTCGAATTCATTATTCCGCATAAATCCGCGCGTTGCACGTAATCCGATACCGTGGCCTGTCCATTCACAAACTTCCCCGAACGTGGTCTTATCTATTCGTTCAGTCTGAATATTACCGGCATCGTTTCCAGCTTCCCATTACGTTATCTCCATCTGTCTCCTGGAAGAAATATCGACGGCTTGAGCTTTCCTTTCCGATTGAATTCTCGCGGAGGCTTTCCTCCTCGGCCACTCCTCTCCGCATCTGTGGATAGTCAGCGCGTCGTTCGCCGATAGTCCGTTGGCTTTGACACAGATTCTCCGCGCGGAATCGGAATTTCCGATTCGAATGAAGTCGCATACCGTTGACAGCCACCGTGGGAAACGGCTCGCGATTTTTCGCGCAGCGGACCGAGTCGGTCGCGTGGAAAATGGCAACCGCTGCTACCTGCGACACCTGGTCTGCTCTATAGCCGTCGCCCACGCGGCAATGTACGCGAGCGCGTATGGCAGCGTCACTTGATGCGCGTTTTCAATGCGACAGGCCACGGTATTTCTGCGTGGACTCGAGCTAGCCAGCCCTGAAAGTCGATTCAAGTCTCCGGCGCGCGAGTTCGGCCGGCAAGCACCGAGAGGGATCAGCATAATACGAGGCCTGCCTACGCGTTTCGCCAAGCTGTGCCAAGTTGGCACTGCCAACACACCGGCACGCCCTACCTACATAACCCGACAAGCGGCCCAGGTGTGCTCGATTTCGAGGATTTTCCCTCACCCCCTCTCGAGCTCAGATCTCGCGGGTCCTCTCCTACGCCGCGAATACTTTTCATGTGCTCCTGCTCCGCGGTATAATGTATTCGAATCCGAATGAGAAATTTGTATTCTATTCATATTTTAATTGCGGAATATATTTCGGCCGCGGCTCTCTTGCGTGGCGGTAGCGTGATCGGAATTTTAATACTTTGACGGGATGGTGTCGCGCGCGAGTCACATACGCTTCTCTCATCCGTGCTCCAGCCCTCCTTGACACTATAGTCTTATTATTTATGTACGTTTATAAATAATTTGTTATTCTTGTAATATGGTTCCTTTCTTAAGCAAAAAACACAAGGTTGATTCGTCTAAAAATATACTTTTATTATTAATTACATAATAAATAATTATTATATGCTTCCCACGTGTTGTACTAACTAAAAGGTTTTTTTTATTTGTTCGTTCACTCACGAATTATCAAAATCAATTATCAATTAATTGTGCGTTTAACTGTAACTCTGTATGTCTATCTGTTTACTTTTCTAAATTATCTAGTCCCGCCCTCTCTCGAGCATATTTTATGGAAAAACATTGAAGGTAATAACGAGTTCACACATCCCTTAAATTGATACGCGTATACTGTAATTTAGCTAATCTTGTGTAATCATCCCCTGATATAAACCATATCTATTCTAGTTGTAAAAATTATAATTTATTTCCAAAACTAAGCATTAACACTTTACCTTTATCAGGAATTATATGTCCCTAAAAATGAAAAATAAACAATTGCAAGCTTTTCGAAAAACCAACAAATTCAATAATAAAATCTAATAAATGCTTTTAGAAGTTTACCATTTTCAAGAAGACTGTTAACACGTGTCAGCACATTTCTCATATATCGTTCGTTGGAATATCGATATGCAACCTTATTTGCATGAAACAGTATTTTGTATAATAACGATGGTGAAGATAAAATCACGACGAGGAAGTAAACGGTTTACAGTACATGTATTAGCAATTACAATAATTTTCTAAAATCCTTTCGAACGCGGTGAAGTCGTTGGAAGGCAGCCCGTATGCGTGTTAAGCTTTCTTTAAATACAGCACAGTCATTAAAGATCTCGTTAACAGACTTCCTCTGCTGAAGTGTCAAGATAAAAGCCAGTAGATATCGCAATCAGAAACATATTCTTTTGCAAGACTGCATAACTCCAGCTTTCTATTAGCCGCGTTACCAGAATCGAACACTTAGCAGTCAACCGTTCGAGTGATAAAATAAGAGAAACAGGATAGAGAACGCCCTTTAACTCCTCCGTGGAGCAATACCGCGGATATATTAGGTGCGTGAAACGCAACTCTGTCGTTCAATCACCACGGAGCATGTATCGATAATCGTCGCACGAACACCCATACGATCCAACTATGGTTTCGTGCATAGTCATCCTTATATGGGGGAGTGATGCCGGAACAATAGATTTTTTCTAGACTTCCAGATCGCGCTACGTCTACGATTGAAAAGAATGTCGACAATGAATCGTGGATCGGGTTTGCGACTATTGTTACGACGCCGCGGTTCCATCAATGTCCGCGGGTGTACGATTTCAAAACGGTAATTATCAGCGCGCCGCCTACGCTAGAGCGTAGAAAGAGCTCGGCCATGATGATTTCCTCGATCGATATCCGACTGCGAGACGAAAAGGGACACGGACGGAAGCGAGATGCGTCAAGATCGAAGCTCCCATTCTTCGATCCTTCGACCGGTTAACCCGCAAACGCACCGTGAAATTGGTGCCTTGTGGATTATGATATATAGTTTCGACCCCTACCGAAACGCGTAGCCGCATTCCGTGCGGCGAACAGCTAATTACATAATGACCCAGTTCGCATTGTTAAACGGCGACGTTAAGCTATGTATCCACCGACGGTTAATACTATTTTTACAATAGACAACGCGTTCGTAAATTTTTTCAAGATTCGTACAACTTAAATTGTTCAGGATAATACAAAGTTTTATTCGCGGCGCAAAGGTTTGATCATTTACAACAACATATAGCCATTTTGTGAGTCCTCTAGCGGGTCTAGGACGAAACACCTTCTTTCTTTTAAAAAACTGATTAAAAACATTTTTAATAGCTAACGTGGTTCTCGAATTTGAAGATTCAAATCCGAATCCAGCGTTTAGTAGTATCTCACAAAATGGCTATTTTTTATAAATTACGATCGATAACCAATTAATTATTTAATTAATTAAATTGTTCAGGTTATCAAATAATGACGATACGGAAAATAATATCGTATGCTTATTTATTGTTTCTAGGAAACTAATACACTTTTGGATTTTGTAAAATTTTCATCGAGATTTTACGATACTTCATATCACATACGTTTCCTCCAATAGTTTTCTAAATTAGTATCGATAATGAAAATAAGGAACCCGTTGGCAGATCAGATGCCGCTAGTTTAATAGCGGAGCTTGGAAACCTGGTTTATAGATTCATTAAATTTAGTAGCATTCAAAAGGATTATAAAAGATGGAATTCTAGATATTAGAATGTGACATGTTAATAGAGACAAGTTCCTAATGTGACAGTAAACTTCATCACGAGGTGAAATTATTTCCGACGTTCCAATCAAGATAACATGACTTATAAGTACGCCTAAACGCGATAAAGGCAATGCTGTAGATATCTGAGAAATTTTTTCTAAACAAAATTACGTTTTATTGCATAATTGTTATTACTGTTTTATAGTATGTAGTTTTCAAGTCAGATATTTCCGGTAATTTTTAGACATATATAAAAAGCAATCATTCGTTGAATGTAGGAGTAAAAAATAAACCTAGTAGAACCCAGCCATGATCGTACTAAGATTACCAAGCCATCCAATAATCACAGGACTGAATTTATTCAGATGTGGAACTAATTTTGTTATAATATTTGTCTGAAGAAATTAATTTATTAAAAAGTAAACCTCGTAGAACCCAGTAATGAGCGTTTTAAAGCTATCAAGCCATCCAATAATCACAGGACTGAATTTATTCAGATGTGGAACTAATTTTGTTATAATATTTGTCTGAAGAAATTAATTTATTAAAAAGTAAACCTCGTAGAACCCAGTAATAAGCGTTTTAAAGCTACCAAGCCATCCAATAATCACAGGACTGAATTTATTCAGATGTGGAACTAATTTTGTTATAATATTTGTCTGAAGAAATTAATTCACTAAAAAATAAACCTCGTAGAACCCAACAATAAGCGTTTTAAAGCTACCAAGCCATACAATAATCACAGGACTGAATTTATTCAGATGTGGAACAAATTTTGTTATAATATTTGTCCGAAGAAATTAATTTACTGAAATATTATTTCTCTTAATAGAATTTCTAAGAAAAAGAACATTTTCACAGGTACCATAAACGTACGGCTGGAAGTTCCCGTAACATAATTATCCAGAGAATTTCACCTATGCGAATAGAGGAAAACGACGCGAGCTGGAGGTATCATTTGGCCGCGTAACTCAAGCGGGACTCGAGTTTCACGCGCGTTAAAGTATTCCACCCGTGACACCTTGTTGTCGTGAATTATCCGGATCGATAAATCGCTAGTGGATCCCGGAGATCCGGGGGTGATACACTGTGCTCTCGAGCGTTTAGAAGGCTGTGGCCCGCCGCGGTTCAATTTCTTCTGACAGGCGAAACGGAGCGAGCGAAAGCTAGTTGGTGGCGCACGCGTCCCGTACAGATCGGTAATTGCAATTTATAACCGCGGCTCTTAATGACGCGTGTCATTTGTCGTTCGGCGCCGCACTGCACGTCGCTCCGTGCCCGTTCGAGATCAAAGCCCACCGTGCACGAACATCCAAATCGGAGTCCGTTGCTAATACCATGAACGGGACAATCATCCGCGGCGCCAAATAAATGTACGGTAACGCAACAGCTTGGGCGCGCGACGTCTGTTGATGCGTAATGAAGTGGGGACCGTGGGGATTGGGTCTTCCCCAATTCGCATTTGTCAAGAACCTATAGTGACTTAACCCTCGTGTCAATTTCACAGTTTTCCCGAAATAAGTTATACTGTTTCGTTATTTTTAATTAAACTCTTCCGATACTTTGCGTGACTTTTATCTTTTTAAATTAAAAAAAAAAATTTTTTGTAAATGTTAACTCATCAATTTCACTAAAAAAACATTGAAATTTTTTTATTCTGTATCACTGTGTTAATATGACACCGAGGGACAGATTCCGTTCGTGAAATAAGGGCGAGGGTTAAACATTTACGCATTTTAGATTAGAGCTCGGACTTTTACCTGGGTATATGAGATACCCGGGTACCCGAGTACCCATGAGTTACCCGATTAGAGCAAAACAACCCGGGTATCTCATTTAATTAGAAAGACGCCTTACGTGACCTGTGGGGAATAGCGTCGTAGAAGGGGAAGATAGGGAGACAAGTCTTAACCTCGTGGGTGTGTATATTAGTTTTCCATATTTACTATCGACCTGCATAAAGTGTTTACAAAAAGGAATTTTGCAGAGATATCGCGTCCAGGCTGTTGTGTTACAGACCACATAACTTTCACCTGGATGAAACGGCCGAGTTCAGACTGCGGCGCAAATGTAGTGGGCGCATCGATTGAGAGTTTCTCCGTGAAATCGAGCTTCGCGCACCCGTCACGGTTAAATGGCGGATATTTCCCTCTGGAAATTTACGGCGAGCTTCGTTTGCCGATTAACGTGCGCGCTACCGTCTGTTTGGATTAGCGCACTACGCTCTGTTCGCATCGCGACTTTCTTCGCGGCGTGATGCAAATTACGGTCATAGAACTTGCGGCTGTAATTTATAGGCTCCAGAGGCGGGTACCAGCTTCGTTCTTGCCTTTTTCCCCCTTTTAGCCGAGGTGCTAATTAAATCTTTGACCACTATTTGTCTAGCCGCCTTGCGCTTCGGACGATTCGATTTGGGTACTTTGCTGTATAAAGAGTGAAATTATAATGGCGTCGTATTATGATTTAGAGGCTGGGCATAATTTAGCATACGTTAGGGTCCCGAGCTCGTAAATCAGTCGGGATGCCTGTTTTATTACGAGAAGTGAAAACGGACATCGGTCGTTACCAGTCGGATTACTATAAATTAGCGCCTTAATTAACTTCTTCGGAGTTCGTTCCACGAAAGCTATGTTTCTGTGAAATTGATCGATATCCGCGTCCTCCTGTTGTGGCTCTCATGGTTTTAGATGTCTGTGTTTACTTTCTCGAACCTCGATCGTGATCATATTAGTCAACTCTTTATCTTCTGAAAGTGTAAATATTCTATTCGATTATTTATGTATAATATATGACTTTATTGAACATGGTGAGGAAAATCAGGAAAAATAATTGTTTTATTATATTTTTAATGAACTGAATATTCATTATTCAGAAAAACGACATTTATTTGCTCGCAACTACAAGAAAATGATAAAGGTGTGAGTTTCGCCACGCGACTCAATAACCTCTTGATTAATGGATCATTTTCTCTTAATAATCTCAATCTCGCGTACCAGGCTTTCTCGGTACATTATGCAGTCTTGTACCAGTCTAACTGTTAAATTATTTATCAGTCCAGTTAATTGCCGCGTTCGCGCGTTGATTGGAACGTTCATGAATACCATGGTAAAAACGGATCTCTGATTAACATAAGATCATGCGGACATCGAGCCGCGTTGCGTCGAAAATGACAACGTTGTTACGTGGTGGATGAGGTTAATTGAAGCACACTGATCGCGGCGCTAAGTTCCAGTCCTTCGCTTTCCGTTGCTGTACACGTTGAATAATTTCGACAGCTAATTTATCATCGAGAGCAATAACTAGTAAGTATTATTTTATTTATTGGAAAAGCATTTTGTGAAGGATAACAAGTAGATAGCGGATTTTATACATTTATTAGAAAAACGAGTAGATGTAATTTGAAACGGTAAAAACATTAGAAGAATTTAAAAATACTGTTATATTATTTTCAATCTATTAAACATATTAACAGGGAAAATAAATTTCTATGTCATTTCAGCTTGCTGCAATTCAGGTAGAAAATTTTTATTTTGCATAAAGATCCACTGCCTAATAATAAGAAACGGAATAGTGAAAATATTAGAAGAACCTATTAGTCGTCAGATGAGGGGAATTTACTCGAAGCGAGGGAAAAAAGCTACCCCCTCTCTACCAGTACCGGATCAGTACTGTGACATAGTGACACATGCACGACAGAGATGGCACGCTGCACGTGACCGGCCATGGCAAAGGGTGGGGGAATATCGTCGTAGAAGGGGAAGGTAGAGTGGGGACACAAGTTTTCTTAGCGTAAAGGTTCGTTTGTATTTCTATTGTTTGTATTATCGCAATATTTGTAATCGTGCATTGCTAACATTGGGAAATGGTTTCTTTAATATTTGAATAATTAATTACTTAATAATTATTTTATAAATAAATCCCCGTTGACAATATTTTAGTGAGATTGGAATAATAAAGCAGAATATAATCTTATATGTAGAGGTAGTTGAGAAGACATTCTGACAAATGTTTCGAAGAAATTCTGACTACATTTGAGTTCCGCAATGGACGGATTGCGACAGCGCTATTCGCGAACAGGCAGGCAGTATGAGAGATGGTGCACGAGTTGTTGGCGAGTGATGAGAAAACGTTCGAAGAGGTGACGAAGTAGATTACGCTTCCCTTAATAACGTTATTAGTCGGGCGGTAACGATCCGCGAAAATTGTCTCTAATCGGTTCTTAAGCAGATTGCGACATGTAATCGCGCGCGGTCGAATGCGTCTGTCACCGCATCGGAGTTTCTACAGAGGCTGATTCCGAGGGATTAGTCGGTGAGTTGTCGGTCTGGGCAAGGTTTACCATGTGTTCGTGTTACTCGTGTTGCACTGTGCGCGGCCGGGTAGGCGGCTGATTGCACAGAGCAGCGACGAGTATGCACCGAGGGTGCGTATTATGCACGCTTTGTAAGCCGAGCTGCTGAAAAATTAGTCGCGGGTTTGCATCGCGTGGCCCAGGCCTGTCCGCTTCGGTAACTTAATACGAGGGAACCCGTGTTTGTATCGAAATTAAAAAGAGGAAGAAGGAAAGCACAACAAAAAGAAGACGAAATCAAGCCTGTGTATCGAGACCAAATTAGGGTAATTTTGTCCGGGCAACAATATTTAAAGATGCCACCACCGGACGTCTTTATTCCTCTCATTTGCATGGGAATTCCTCTTAGAACGATATCCTCTCTTTTAAGATTTCCTCGTCGCCTCGCGAATCGGCGCGAGAACCGTTTAACTGTTGCGTCGCTACCTTTGTTTTTGTTTCGCGTCTTCTAGATCATGGTCGTACAGATCTCTTCGCGGATGAAAGATATCGGACGCGCTCGCTGCGAGATTAGGCTGCGAGAATGGTCGATCCATTCGTGGTGGAGCTTGTACGTGTAGTTTATAGTTGGTTTTTCGAAAGCAGAGATCGCTGGTCTGATAGTTCTCCCTAACGCTCTTGGACCACAGACTTTCTGAAGGACTATTTTCTCCAACAGTATTCGTAAAAAACATCCCGATCACTTGATCTGAATCACGTTTTGTCTTCAAGAACATTGTGTACATTTTGACTACATTAATACGCCCAATCATAAAATCAATGAAGAGTACTATACATATATTACTGGTAGGGGAAGTGTAAACGTGGTTTTTTGTATCATCATGAAAAATTCATTAGAGCCTTTTATGTTCGAATAAAAAGCTTTACGAACGTTCTTCAACTCTGAAATTAAATAACAGTGTTAAGTAGTAATGAAAATGAAATTTTATAAAGTAAATGTTGTGTTACTTATGAGTAAAATAATTATTTGTCTAGAATTAACTTTATGAAATTTATTGAGTTAGTGTAAAGCGAAAATAAATTATGTCTCAGTGTAGAATTTGTCTGTGATGTAAAAAATTAATTTTGATAGAAAATGAATTAAATTTAGGCTCCGTAAGGTGCGAGAAGGTTAAAGGACTAATTCGAGTAAAACGTTAATTAACTATCCGGTTCGTTCGATTTCGTGGGTCTTTTATAGACTTCGATTCGGCGGCGAACATGCTAAAAGAGATGCACGTGACTCCCTGGTTGAATTCCGACGCGAGAACCTAACACCTTTCTATTTCTTGGACCGATCGTTTCACGGGTATACCCTTTCGGCCCTCCGCTCGGGCCCTTTTTGTCACGCTCACGCGTTTCCAGGATTATTTTCTCAGCCGCGCATTCGCTCGACGATTCTTCGTTTTCCGTCGACGCGAGAATAAAAAGACCAGGAGACGCTCTTCCGGATGTCGGCGTCGCTGGCCTCTCCCTTCACCTTAACGGAGCGATAAAAGCTTTTAACGACGGCCGACTGGATCCGTTGCTCCGTTGAAGAACAAAGAGGGCCGAGGAAAGAATTTCACCGATGCTAACAATATCGCCCTGTGGCTGATTCAATCTCGGAGTCCATAAATCTGAGCTTCCCTCGAATTTCCCGGTGCTACATTTACTGCCATTATTATTAGCCATTAGAAAATAATGCAGGTTAAACGTAGAAACAAAACCTGAACACGTCCCTGGATACACATACTGATCGATCATTTAATTCTACATTGTGTTTTTTTAAATTCAAAAAGTACGTATTCAGTTATCTCAATAAATACTTGAACAAAATGTCTATTAAATAGACGGTTAACGTTATAGAATAAGTTTCAGTTAAAACCAGTAATTAGGTAGGAAATATAAGATAAATATGCTTCTGTAAAAATTAATACATAATATTAGTAAAACGAAAAATATAGAGAATAAAAATGACATATTCGAAATACATATTGGGTCTATAACTCTTCGGAACTTTTTTTTAGGAAATTTGAACGTTTATTAAAGAAAATCTTGTATAATTCTGTTATTCAAAGTATTGTTCATCGGAAGTTACAACATTTCCCCATCTTTCTGGCAATTTGTGGATGCCATCCCAAAAAAACCGGCCATCATCAAGTTCCCGCGAATGCTGTTTCTTTCGGCAATTTTCAAAATTTTCCATGATTGAAAAATATATGATGCGCACATGCGAATCAAACACTGTTGACTGATTTTGCAGGTTATGAATAGAGCTTCAAAATTACGTGTATGTCAATGATTTGCTACAGCGCATACACAAGTGTTAGCATCTAGTGTCAAATTCTGGTTTTTAAGTTATAGACCCATTAGTATACGCAGAAGCATTTACCGAGAAGCAATATTTACGGCGTAAGAAAAGCAATCTGCTATGGCGAGGCCATTTTGAACCGGTGAATTCCGACACCGTCGCCCGAAGTCACGACACAAATAGAAAAGGGACGTGCTATTTCCTACTGCACAGGCCGTGACGGGTCGATCCGAGTGCCAGGATCATCGGGTTGCCTTAGGGCATGGACCCAATCTCCTCCAATTTGCTTGGACCCCGAAAAGGACGCGGGGGTAACTCATTTATCTGAGCACCAGAGGCGCGTATAGCGATTCTACGCCCTCGAATCGGCCCTAATTAAAACATTTCATTAGACGCCGTCGGTGTTTCCAGACTTTCTCACGGGCACAGCTGTTCACACGTTCACCGTGAAACGGTCAGGCGCCAGATCTGTGCTCGAAAAACGCTCTTGAGACGCTCCTGCCGCGTATTTTCACGATAAGCTCGCCAGTGGCCCTTGTGAAACTTCGTGGAAATATCGTTGATTAAGCTGTTACTCGGTGCGGGTTTTATTCGTGGGTGTGGTCAGGGGATTTGTAAGTGTCAGAAAGCGGGAAGTCGCTATTCTGAGGATTTCTGAGTTGGTTTAACGCGTTCGCGGTCCGTCATGCAGACGGAACAGGGCTGGACTAAAACTGGGAGATGGAAACATGATAGATCAGATTTCCAGGAGTTTAGTAACTGTAATATGCACGTTTAACGTCGTTCTTTAATCGTGAGCGATTTGTTCGTTCTAGGTATTAATATAAATGTACATTTTTATAGAATGGTTCATCCAAATTAAAATCAGATTTCTTTACCAGATTAATTAACCTTGTAATCGTATTCTGGACAAAGTCGCCAGACTTGTCGTTCCACACACACACGGTTAATATTACATTTCATTTACGAACGTGTAGATTTCCAAATCGATATCTTTATGTACTAAAAATTTTGGTACTTGACGACTAGACTATCTCTTTCTAGTTGCAATAAAAATATTTAGAAGTACAGCAGATGCACGATTTAATTGTAGATAATTCGATGATCGATAGCTATCGTGGTCCACGTGCCGCCGAAATTCGCTGAACGTCAATGTTTCTATCGCGATCATTAATTTGCGCGCGTGTCACGGTATTTACGGGGCTGGGTTGGGGCGGCGGAGTCCTCTTTTTTGGCCGACCTCCGCGTCAATTAGTCTCTCAACGTATCCGAGCTTGCTCGGGGATTCTTTTTCTTGCGTTCCTTCTTAGGCCGTTTTCTTCTCGGCTCTAGCTGGCGGCACAGCGCGGCGGCTCGTGTTTTATTTCAAGCGGGCCTTTATCTTCTCCGGCCCCATAGTGTTGCCGGCTCACCGTGACACGAGGGACCTCTCCCTCTCGTTTTTCCAGTCAGCATCGCGCGCCAGAGAGAGGCTACCGATCTTTCGTTCAGTCCGAGCAACAGTCAGATCGGCGATTGTGTCGCCTCGGAACAACCTGGCGGTCCTCGAAGGTCAAGGAGCCATAACCTCGCCCACTCGTTGGACTCTTCCCTGGCCGTTTATAAAGACGTTATTACCATTATATTATCGTTCTTATTATCGTTATTATCATCGATCTTATTGTCTCGCATGGGAAACGCTGCCACGGAGTCCCCTGACTCGAGTTTAGCAAAAGGGGTGGAGAAATCGTGCTTCCGAGACGATTGGTTCGAATTCTCTGGAGGAGCAGCTTCATTGGTCGGTATTATCGGTTGATCGTCTAGTTTGACTACATTTCCTTCCTAGGCTCGTACGAGTCGTCACGAAACGTGATCTAATTATCGAGCCAACCAACCGTGCGTACACCGCGCCATAATTCCTGCGCAGCGTGGCTCGCACTAGCAATTCATGTAGGTAGTTTAATGTTTACAAAGATAAAGCGATAAAGATAGAAAAATAGCTAAATTGGATATACAGGTTACGCCCGTGCAACGCGGAAGCTGCGTTTCAGAAAATTGTTGTTATGGGGGTTCAGATTACGAAAGTGGATTTGCACTCCATAAATGATTCTCTCAGATAACACGCGGATGATTTTGATTTTATTAGGAAATTATCAGCTCAACGGAACATGAAAATGGTGGGAGAATGATAAGATCTTTGTGTTGTAGCTAGAGAGACAGGGACAAAGAGAGTTATCCAATGAAAATTAATATTTATATAACTGAGTGCCAGCTATCCATAAATCTCCAAGAAATTTTCCGAAAAATAAAATGATTCAAAACTATTAATTTTTAATATTCCGATTACGAATAACCATTTTAAATGATTAATATTGCTTCGGTTATCGGTAACCGATATGATAAAGTAGAATATTGTTCGATTGCCAGCAACTGTTATCCATGATTAAAATTTGTAATGTTCACTGGTAACTAAATTAATTGTAGTCGTTCGAAATTTGTTAATTAAATGTATTAACTCTTATACCATAACATTTTGTCTTATAATAAATTATGAATGCCTAGGTTTCATCTAAGCTTTATTTGAATGGTTCGAGTTGTGCTCTTATTACACAGCATTACATTACGAGCAACGATTCGATCGTCTGACCGTTCGCGGATCCAGCGATTCTTTCCCCGCGGTGTGTCGATCGGTAGGAACGATTCCCTTGTGTAATTTACGAGCTCGAACGGCCCGAACGACCTTCTTCGTATCGCGTCACGATTTCGTATCGGAATTCCCGCTGCGGCTTTCGGGCCACGGTGCCGAGCGGCAATTAGACAGATCGGAATCTCGTTTTCGCGGCAAAGGATCGTTAAGGATGCGCGCGGGCCGAGGCGAGGATGATGCCGGGGCTGCCGCCCCGAGGGATAGGTGGCCAAGAAGAGCTGGTTTAACGACGATTTTGATGAATTTAGTCGGATTTAATTAGGAGGCACGTATTTTCGTGGCCCGTTACTTAAAACCGGCCCCGTCGCGTCGGTCCGCCATCGGTCCCCCATCGGTCCCGCGTCGGTCCCGCGTCGGTGGACCTTAAGAATCGAGTTTTGCATGCCCCCGAGGACAAAGCCATAAAATACCGAGCGTAACAGCTTTCAATTACAGGTCCCCGTGCGCGTATGAGCCGCGCGCGTTATATCGAGACGCACTCTCGGGCCCCTTTGCAATGGCCTCGTCACGCGGGAAAAAGCCGGGCGACGGACCGACGACGGACAAAACGAACACAAACGCGACACGAATCCGCGGCCTGAATCCCCTTAAATTGTCGGCTATCCCCGGGCATCTTCAGATGTGACCAACCACCGATTAATGACGAATCCCCGGTGTAATTCAAGATCGCTCGATCACGATCGAAACCCCACATTATGACACGCGAACATCGCCGATCGAGAGATAGTACGTACGTGCTCCGCATATTCATCAACGTGGATGCTGCTTTCCTGGTAACACGCACCCCGAACGACGTTACGGACCACTCTGTGCAACACTTGGTGTAATCTTTCAGATAATCGTGCCTAATTGTATTTTCTCTTTTATCGAGCACCTGGATCTCCCTGACGGACGTGGTTATTATATGCGTTTTTAAATTACAGGTTTTTTTGGCGTTAATGTTTGGTTTAGCAATTAATATTTCTGTACATGTATGCTGCCAACTGGAGTTTGTGTTCTTGTAATTGGTTACTTAATTTAAAATTAATTAAATTCATCTCGAGGATAATGGACCATTTTCACAACTGAATACACTAAAATATTTATGAATTTTTTAAATCATATTTTTAGAAACATTTCTTTTAGACAGTCTTCTTCCTGTTTTTCTGTTGGGATTTATTTAATTTCACCGTCAGAAATTGAATGATTGAATAACGTTTTTGCCATTCTTGATCAAAATAAACCCAGACATTGCATCGGACGATTAAATGGTGCATTTAAATTGCAGTGGTTTGCTCTACGATGATGGATGGTAATAATGAAATCTAACTCAACATATACATATTGAGATTGTGTCTCCAGAAACGCACCGTAATCGAAAGTCGAGAATAATCCACAGATCGCAAATACAATAAATATTAATGAAGCGTGTCCCTCGGAAATCTGCATACATTTAAATATCCAATGAAGTTAAATACACCTGTAATTACATATCAAGCGTTGATTTTATTATATGAATATAAAATCTCGAGTGGGGAGTTCTTTCAGCTTCGAAAATCAATGTGTAAAAACCTCGGAAATGATGACTGTCATTACCGCGTGATTATTCGTCCGATACAGTTAAAATGTTCTATAACACCATACTTTCTCGATATCGAGAAACAAGTTCCGCTATTCGTATACTATAAAGCTTTAATTAAATTCTCTGGTTCAAGTCGATCAAAGGCTCGGCAAAGTAGGAAGTACATAGGTTGTCATAAAGTCGGACGCGTCGGAAGACATTTCGTCGTATGAATTAGGACCCTAGTGACGCGAGGCAAGTATAACGCGACTCGTAAAGGCAACATGTCATTAAATTGCAATCCGCCTGGACATTCTTTGCACTCTCTCCGGCGGCCTCTCGGCGCGGGATAACCAAAAGTGTCCACTGCAAGAATGTTCATGTGTAAATCGTTCCCCGACAAACTGAACGCTACACATTTCAAATGGCAATAACTATAACAACGAAAGCCCGAGCGAGCACTTGGTACTCGCCGCGTGATTACCGCGTGATGAATTGTTGCCTGCGGCGATCGGACGTTTTTCTAAGAATAGACGAAGATATTACAACGTGTAGCCGTTGGTCGAGCATGATTGGCGTCACCAAGGTTGTCGTAAAGACGCTGGGCGGGAAACGCTACGGAGAGGGATGGAAAAGAGCATGAGTGACGGGTCGTATGGTAATTGGCGATTCATCATGCCGCGACAAGCCTACGAAGTTCTGCTCACCGTGTTAGCCACTCGTGGAGACATGACGTCGAGAGAAGGGAGAGAGCGAGAGAGAGAGAGAGATCCCTTCTTGGACCACTTTGCCGACGAAAATGTTCTGATGGAGATAAAACGGCAAAAACGACGAAAAAGCCGATTTTTCGTCGGTGTTCACCTCGGGACACGACTGCACTTCCTTTTTGTCTCGCAACATCGTAATTATTTCGTAATTACACGTTCATTATGCAAAAGGGAGAAGGGACCGGGCCGAGATCTGTCGAATTATGCGTGAAAAGACTTGCACGGATAATTCCGAGACGCGGGAGGGTTCGAATAATAATCATTCGAAATTTATTCAAGCTGAAATTTATTCATTACAGCGACGCTTTTACTCTGCCCCTATTGTGTTCGTCGCACGTTTCTTCCGATTCCAGTTTCGAGCACAGAACACCATTGCTATTTTTCCTTCCGTCAATTCAGTTGATTCGTTACTAAACTTATACATCTACGAATGAAAAATTATTCTTTCAACCCCCTTCAATACAATTTATTTGTATTTATTATATGACTGTGGAGTTGAAGAACAATTAATCCATCAAGACCATAACGATTAAAGTGTAATTAGTGTCAGAGATGCCTGTGTATAAAATAAATTTCTGAACAAAGGACTCCGTTCGAAGATATAAATATGTGCATCAGCATGACGAAGAACAAAATGATAATAAATTTGCTTTTCTCAAAGTCGCCGAGTTTTTCCACGGAAGAGGTGGAGCTGCATATTCTGCATTTATTATACAAATCGTACAAGGTGTCTCTACGTTATCCTCCGGAGCGAAGAATCGATCGATCATGGAAGCTCACGAATGCTCTTCCTCTTGACAGTTCTGCCTCGACTTTCTACGTGTTTGCATTTGACACGTGTCGTTCCTTTTCTTTGGTAAGAAACCAAACAGTGGGTGGAATGTCATAGACGCAGCCAACACTCTTCTCTCTCCAGAAGGAGAGAGAGAGAGAGAGAGAGAGAGAGAGAGAGAGAGAGGGGTAGGCTGGGTGTTGTTCCGGTGCCTGTGGCTGGCCCCCTTCTTTCGGCAGCATCCTCGGCCGGTAGAACCAGTTTTTTGTTTTCTCGAGAAAATTAAAATTCCTCTTGCCGGAGTATAAAAAAAGAGCGGTAGTTTTCATCTGGCACAATCAAGATGTGATGTTTCCACGGCCTTTCTCTTTGTCGTTGTCCGCGGGGGAAGGCGAAAAAGCGAATCCGGGCCCAGAAAGGTCCATTTCGCATCGCCAGGATCTTTTATACACAATAGACAGCGGCGTAGTCTCGATCCCATCTAGCATACAGCTCGTATCAGTCTTTTTAATCCTTTGGCGAAGATTATACGAGGTATCTGGATACAGGATACCTCCAGGGCTGAATTTCAGGTGTACAAATGATACAAGCTAGCCCCACTGGCATTAACCATTTTAAAATGGTATACCTATTTTTTTTTTAAATTATCATTTACTATTTTATATTCAAATTTGAATTTTAAATGATCTAGTGATTTTTGGGACACCCTGTAATAATAATTCTGATCAAATGATTATCAACTTTCATTTAGTTGTCGTAATCTGTTTTGTATTCCAGTAATTACATCAAAGTCGCTTAAGTTTTACAGCAAAATTCAGTGTAATAGAGTAGACTGTGGTTTTTGGAGCTTCGTGATCAATAGACTATGGATCCTTGTGTAAACTAAAATATTGTGCAGCAATGAATTTTGAAAAAAAAAAAAAATACATCGGTGTCAGGCAATAATTAATGTTTCGCCGATCTTTCGGTCTGATTCCGACACAGTCCTTAAATTTCTCGATGAAATGACGGTCCGCGGTTTCGGGATCCGATGGAATCTGATGCACCGTTGAAACACAGATATTGCCGTGGAAACCCGAGTCCTTTGACGACGTTTAGTTATCTGAGAGATCGCCTGGTCTCCGAAAGGATGAGAGGGTGGGGGGAAATAAAAGATTATACTTACGCCACTGACGGATCGTTTCCATATATGGTTACGGAACCGCCTGGTACACGTTACAGATTCAAATTAAAACCGTAGCTTCTTAAGGGTAACCCGAGAGGTCCGTGCTCCATTTGGAGCCGCACACACTATGCCGACTCGTGCGCGCCCCTCGAATCCCGAATGAGATATAAAACGCATACCTAATCGGATTCACAACTCGAAGGGGGATCAGTCGTGCCGACACCGTGCGAGACGATTAAGTGGCCGGTTGATAAGCCGACTTCACCAATCAGCTGCGGCTTTATCTCGAGATAAGCTAATCGGCGGCCCTTTTACACCGGCTAAACGCTTCTCCTGTCGAAGACCTCTCCAATACCGGTCGCAACTTATATGGACGCTTGTTGACATACGGACAACCGGCCTCCGCGGATCCCTCCTCTGTATGCCCGCCGGATTCTTCCTCAGACCCAGAACATTCTCACCTTGACTCTAACACGAAACAGCACTACGACACCGTGGGAGAACGCCGCCTGTCTGATGAACCACTTCGACTTCGATCCTCTCGAAGTCACCTCTGGTTGAACGAAATTTGTGTAGGTGTAACGTTCAGACACGCCAGATCAGGAGAATTAACTCGAAACGAGTGGAAACAGTTACCCTTTCGCTCCCAGTGCCAGATTAGTCACGTGACGGGCGGAAGCGTGGTGGAATAACGTCATAGAAGGAGAAGGTAGAGTGGGGGCAGAAGACAATCTGGCGAATCTGGGAATATCATGTCTTCGGTGTCAAACGAAACACAAATTATTGGAAGTTTAATATGCCTGTATGAAATGCACACAGATGTATACTTCAAACATTTGAACGTGAAAATCTACAGTCTGCATGTAACAATTGTCGTACTAGAAACTACAAAAACATTACTTCTTTATGGCCACCCCCATATAAACGAAGATCCTCGAAGGAGAGATCAAACTATCAAAGCCTAAATATAACTAATACGAACCATTATTAGTTTATTACCGGAACATTTATTACCATTTATTACCACTATTACCGGAACATCGGTGTGGCAAAAGCTTTCGAATAATTTATGAAATATAAATCCAAGCGGAACCAACCCCCAAAACAAATTTGACCACACCCCACCACGCCTCTTTGCATGATGTTTTTCGTTCGTTTTGCATCTCCTCCCTTATTTCTCTGATTTCTATTTTTTTTCTTTCGATCGTCCTGTAATTTTCTATGCCACGCCGCACGTATAATAACAGACCATTCTTTGCCTCTTTCACCATTCTGAACTCATATTATTTTCTTTTATTTTCCCGTCTTTCGTCGTTTGTCCGTCTCCGTCGCATCCTCGAGTTCGCCCGGGCAACGGGGCCATTAAAATGGCGGAACTGAGACGCAGTTGCGACGATGAAAAGAAAACTGAGAGATCAACGATGGACCGCTGTGAATGTGTAGCATGTAACCGAGTCATTTGTTTGGTGAACCGGGTCTCAAGGCCTTCCCTTTAACCCGGCCCTGCGCGTGCATCGAAGCGTGCCCTTTTCGTTCATCCGTCCCACTAATTGCCTCCTGTCTTACATTTCGTTGCTCCTCATTTTTTAACCTGGCCGGGAGAACGTGCACCCTCATATGAACACCTCCGTCGTCGTTATGGAAAATACTTTTATCGGTCAAGGTCAATAGTATCTTCGAAGATTCCTCTCTGACAGAGTTCAATTTTTTTAGTTTATTTCAGACGAATTCTCTGGAAACTATTATTATTTTGTACGTGTCATTAGTCTGCGGATTTTAGTAGAAAATAAAAACTTTTTACGTTAATTGTATGAGATAGAAAATGTATGACGATATCTTTCTTCTGTTAAGAGTTTTAGGAAATTGATAATAATATAATAGTACTCATAAATTCTTGTAATTTCACTGGTTCATATCTTAGTTCTACACTTTTGTAGTACATTTGACGCATTTGTAACAAAAATGAGCAGATAAAAAACACAGAACGGCTAAAACATATCGAGATCATTAAAATGTTTCTTACAAAAGTCGACTGTAGAATTATAATGATGATTTATAATGCCTCGTACTATTTACGCCTTCGGCTACCCGAAAGTTTTATTCCCGAGCATAATTGCAAGTTGCATATTTCCATTTGTCCACTGATATCTCAGTTTCCCGTTCCCACAAGTATGTACCGCCGCGTCGGAATTGCGAATTAATAACAGTCGTTTTCGAATTCGTAATTATTTTCTGCGGTCGGCAAGAATGGAGCTTGGGTGGCGGCGCGTTCCTTGTAGGAGCGGTCATTAATTATTATACCGGACAGCAGAAGGGAGGTGCAGGAAGAGTAGGCGAGTGGGTGGAGGAAGACGAGACGGCCGAATAGAAACGAAAAATAAGCGTGGAGACGTAACGGACGACCGTAAAAATATCCGGGGACAGATTTTGAATTGCTCGGAACTCTCTTCTGGGAGATGACCGTGACATTGGTGAGCCCTTTTGTTCACGGGGTTCATGCCGTTAAAAAAATAATTAAAGGTTTCACGGTGCACCGTGCCCCTGAGCAACCTTATTTTTTCCTCCTGTACACTTTTCTATCTAACGCAAATATCTAATGATGCAACGGAGGCGACTCTCGGAGGCTGATGTTTTGACAGACATAATTATACGGTCCAACGGGCGACCATAATCGCGTTCACTTCATCTCTATCGTCGAATCTAATAAGGTGGGATACAGTTCTGTTGTCCGGTTCACGCGTCGATCGACTGGTCCGGCATGGGGCACCGAATTCTTCGGGGCACAACGTGGGCGGGTCATCTTTGGAATGTCACCCGTTATTACGAGAATTTACCTTAAACTTTCTGTCGGCTGTTACTTCATGTGTGCCTCGAAAATGTTATGATAGTTGACGGACGTTTGCGTCATGGTGGTCCGTGAGAGCACTTCAGACGTGTCCTTTTGTCGCGTATCTTGTTACATGCTCGATCCCTGGTACTGGGTGACATCGTCAAAAATAATTGATAATTACCATGTTATGCAATTTCAGCGCCCGATGCACCGGGTGTTTTTACGAATTTTTGCATTCTTCATAATTCTCTCTTAACACATTTACCGGCGCACATTTTATGATTTTTGAATATCGATGGCTTGTGACTGAAGATGTTTTAATATATTCCTCAACAGAAAGTTAATAATTTCGTTTAGAATTATTATGTACAAGAAGATTTTCATGCTGGCAGTTAGATGGTTCTTGCAATTATTGTTTTATATGATTTTTTGTGAAAAATTTTCAATTATGCTTATTGCTAGACTGCGGAACTTTATGCGGAATAAAAATTTTCTACCTAAGTTGCAACAGAGTGAAGTGAAACAGTAATTTATTTTCTTTCTCAATATGTTTAATAGGTTGAAAAAAATATATTTTTAAATTCTTCTATTGTTTTTACTATTTTGAATTGCACGTACTGATTTTTGTCATAAATGTATAAAATCCACTGTCTAGTTACCGCATATACGTTACAATATTTATGATACTGCATAAATTATAATTATGAAGAAGGTGTATAGTATGCATTACAGACCAAACGAAACATTTTTATTTCGACAAACGTTCGACTTGGCATAGAACTTTTGAATCATCCATTTCCTAGTTATGCAACGTGCATAAGCATTCTGAAATGGTTCTACTACTGGTTGATCGGTTCGGTGAAACGATATAATCCTGGGTGTCATCGAGTCCGTCCGTCAGAGTCGATGGGACCAGTTCGATAATACGATCGTCGTTCTAGCTGTCGCGTCGACGGTCGGCTCCAAATGCGTCGCGACGCTTATATTCGTTGGGAGCGTTTACGTAGAGTGTTGGCAGGCCTGGCGAGAAGTGGAACGCATGGTATCTCGATTCCCGGTGAAGCTGACGGATCGACAGGTGAATATATACCGATTACAAATAGTCCGGTACGAAATTATCGATGAATCTGACATTCACGGTGGCCGCCGGTATCGCCGAAAACCATCGACAACATGGACCCACCTCCCTTTCATGAAGAGATCAGACGGAACCAGTTGGCAGAAGTGAATCACGAGCAGCGAGCATTTCTTCCCACCGCTTTTTCGCCTTCTTTTTTTACCCCCTCCTACCTTCGTCCACCCTCTCTTCCTCTCGCTCTCGTCTTCAACGGCCGTTCACCGAATACGTCCGTCCGATTTATTTGCAACGAGCGGCCGCTCGATTACGTTGATTAACGACGATAACGCCTTGGAATATTCAACCCCTTCGACGTTCATTCGCCTCGCCGTCGACGAATAATGGTAAACGTCCGGGCCGATCTTGTTATCCAAATCGAATGATGAATTCGAACGTCGAGGTATCGGGACTCCTGTCTTTGCGACGAAGTCGCGAGAAGAAAAAAGGAAATGGAGAAAGGGAGAGCGTGCTGGGAGGAGAGGAATTTATCACGAGCCGGGGCCGGCACAAAAACCGCGAAGAAATATTTTAACAAGGGACACGCGGGGACGAGTCGTAGGACCTGCTTTTAGGCGTTATCGTTCTAATAGGACACGCGAGGCACTCGTCCAACGTTGGAGGACCGAGCAGCCCGAGATAAATCGGCGGATACAGGATCGGCGTAGCGAGCACTAATTTTTGAATAATTATCAGGCGCGTCGGGGGTAGCAAGGGGGAGTGCAGCGACTATTAAAGTTCAATGGAACCATTTCGCCGGGTATTCTTGGACCCCGGTTCCCTTTCACCGTTGCCGATCGCTTTTTCGTCTGTTTGCGGGCCCGTCGATAATGACGCGTGCTTTTCGACGACTCATTTCGCCGAGCGAGGAGAAAGGGCCGAGGAGAAAGGGGACAAAGGACGCGAGCTGCCACCAAGGACGAAGCTCCTTGCACGTGGAACGGGACAATCTGCCCCGTATGCAAATGCAATTTCGTGGGCCCCGCGAGTCCGTTACGATTGGCAATATTTCGGGCGAAAGAAATGAGAAGCAATCTATATGTAAGTAAGGCCCGGGGTACTATAAGCGGGGCACAAAGTATCCTTGGGGGCCCCCGTTCGTTTCCACCCGGCGGGGAGACACCGCAGGAACGAGAAAGAGAGGCCCAGCCACGCCGACAGATAAGATCTGAGGGATCGGTAGCCGCAGAAGCAGAGGTATAGATCATACTAATGGCACTCTCGGCCGGGCGCATGCTCTATGTGCCCAGCAACTGTCGATCGTTATCGATGGATCGTTTGTACTTACGTGTACAAGTCGGATAGATCCTTTCTGTTCTGACGTTCCCTGCCAAAGGATCTACTGTTCAGATCGACGATTCTCGGTCACCCTCGATACTTCCACGATCTAATCTCTTCTGTTCTGACACAGACACGGTAATACGATTAGGCGATAACCGAGTTTTCTGCAAAGCTGCTCAATTTAGAATCGGTTGCGCAACGACATGTCCGCTGCGTCAATTGTGTCTTTGCGAAAACTCCGTGGGCCAGTGAATAAGTTCACAGTAATATGACAGCAGTTTTAAGCAAAATTCAGAAAGAGAGCATATTCTCGTGTCAAGAGACGAGTATGTTAAACACTGAATAGTAAGATAGGACTTGCACGCAAGTCTGAGTTTTATTCTTCATTAGTCGAAGTCGTATCTTGTTGTTCGGTGCTTACATATCTCTCTTGACGTAAATCTGTACGAGAGACATGAGAATATGGTTCTCCGGAATTTTGTTCAGAATCGCTGTCGTATTACTCTGAACGTGCAGTGAACGATATTAGACTGACTATCTCAATCTCTAGATGCTAATCTCGTAGGAAATGTGTGGGCATTTGCGAAGCAGAAGCTTAGAGAAAAACGCGTACAAGACATGACAAATCTGAGCATTTATACGCTTAGGAAGATGTAGAGATTATTACCGGTATCTTACCCTGAATAATTGGTAAACCGATACAGTAATAGCAGATTCAGAAGGCGGGGACCATTATTAGATACAAAAAATAAATGAATGAAATTTACTATCAGAAAAATGATTGTTCTGCTATCCGAACACTTTTGTCCCCCTACTTGAATATGTGAGACTCTACTGTACTTTGTACCCAGTTATAGTTTAGTACATTAAATTGTTTAAAAAAATATTAGTACATTGTTACCCACGTATTAAACTATAGTAAAATTTTTGAAATAGACATTTGGCCAGCTAAATTAATGAAAAGGATCACTGTGCATTGGTTTGGAGATCGCGTCCATAGGTTGCTCGATAAAAGGACAAGCCTGGTTGGCTTCGGTTGCAGCGAACCGCTCATCAGTCAGATCGGGGCGACGAAATTGCCAGTGTTCACCGGCATTCGATTATGACATTACCGTTCATTTGTTACGACTGTCATTAAGTCCGGACCTCCGACCTAAACGAGGCGTCGAAGGGGTCCGGGATCGATCATCGGGTTCGATCTCTGCAGAGGATTCCGACACTGGTGCTGCTTGTAACAGAGGGGGTCGAGGGTGGGACATTCTCGAGGGAGGCCGTAACAAATCTCGAAACAAACAGTCGCCGGTAGATTCACCATTTAAAATCACAGCGTGAACGACCCGGCGACCCCATTGGCCGGCCTTTAATTTGGAAATATGTCGACCGATTAGAGCTCGCAGAGGGGGGTGAGATTGCACAGCGGACAAAACGCCGTCGCCCGTTCCTCCACCTCTGCTACACCCCCTTACCGAAAGGCTAATTTATATGCCTCAGGATTTCGGCCTTTAAACGTCAGCTTAATAATAGACTAAACGGCTTGTTAACCTTAATTAGCCGTAAATCAGCCGCGACTTCTGCGGACCGTACGCGCGGCTAGTTCGCGATCCTGCCGCAGATTAACAGCCCGGAGTGGAATCGCCATCAATAATACATCGCGAGCCGCGAAACAATGCTCGCAGGGATGTAACGCGGTTGATTTATGCTTGGTCGCAAGAAACCCGGATTACTCGATGCCGTGCCGCCGAGTTTCTGTCTGCGAGTCAACGTTCTCCGTTCCTTCCACGTGACGGATGCTCTTCCTTAAGACTCGTTCGGGATTGTCGGATTTCAAAGGATTCTCTGCGACGGCTACCGCACACTTTGTCAAGCGGGATTTCGTTTGAGAAACTAGGATGTTTCGTCACGCTGGCGCGCGTCATATTTTGCAGCCGATGTCTGTCGGAGATTTAATTATAAAATACGAATCCTTTTTTGTAATTTTCACCCGACTTTATAATAGGCTGTATTAATGAATGATTTTCTGAATTTTACAATCAGGAACGTATGGTTTATTTTAAAAATTTTCTTTTTCCTTCTAAACTTAATTCTTCAGTATTGGAAACAATGACTTTTCTAAAATTTACTTTGAGATAATCATGCTTTAAAATATTCCTTGAAGTGTCCTACAATTAACGTGACGATCAACTATTAAAACGGGCATCTCTTTTTATTTGAGGCAAGCAGGAGTGCAGTACCTATTTTTATTGATATTTTTATTTTCATTATATATAATCTCGTGTAAATTTTTTAAAAATATTCTTCAGACTCGATGCAGTGCATAGAAATCGTTCCAGAGGACTCGAGTTTAAATCAAGTCCGTGGCATCAAGCACAATAATCGAACGATCTAGCGTCGCGTTCGAGGACGCTCCGGGTGCGCATCTCGGCATCGTAGGGAATTTTTCTTCGTTTTCTGGCCGATTATGGGGGAATCTGGGACGCAGGAGGTTGCATTGCAACGATCTTGCCTGACCAGAAGGTGCAAGACAATTATGGGTCGACGACCGTATTATTCATGTCTTGTCTCAGTGCTGCGGACCTGTACTTAACTTATCTCATCTACATAACCTCTTCTCCGGCACCTCGTTCGAAAATTTCACTCGCGGGGATCGAAAAGAGCGGGGCCACGACTCGCGTCGATCGCGCGCGTTCACAGCCATTATAAACGCATTCGAAAGCGAAGTCTTTATTTGCCAGCGGACTGCTGGAATGCTCGAAACGTGCGCGCCGTGCACGCGCGCTTCGAGCTGCTTTTAACACCACCGTGCAAATACTATAAATTTACTTTCCGGTAAATTAATGCCACGTCGACGCGGTCGCGAACAGAAGTTTTCATCGTCGACGCAAGGAGAAAGTGTTGTAGGTACACGGACTCCGGTTACTATCGATGATTCATGTATTGGACATAAAGTACGAATGCACGAATAGGCTCATTTGTCGGGACAATTTACTGGGCTTAGTTGTCGGACAGTGTGTTCGCGAGCGCTGAACTATAGATTTTATGATTATTACAGATTATACGGTACACGCGGATTATGGAGTGTCAGAGACAGCTCGATGGAAGCTTTAATAAAATTATTATGGATCGTTTAATTCGTTCCTCCACGGTATATTAGTTAATCTTACATGTTCGTAGTTGTGTTTTGCGCGTCGAGGATTAACGAGCCGGAATATCGACGTCCACTATTTAGATTCACATTTGTTTTTATTCAGTCAACACCGCGAGAGTACCAGCTAAAATCATTTATAAATTCTCGTTTTTGTGGGCACTAGGTATTAAGGGATTTATTATAGGTATAGCGACGTCTCAATCATACCAATAATTATTATAGATCATTAACCAGTTGCTTTAAATGCTCTATACTGCCAGCGTTAGAAGTGCTAATGAGTTCCCGAGCAGTAATATTGTGTGTACACATTTGTACAACTTATCGCGTCCAGATTATCCGAGCTATCATAAACATGTGCAATTCCGTCCTTCCCCCCTGACAGCGATAAATAAGTACCTTCGAGCGCGAGTTTACTTTAACATCACTGTCAATGCGTTAAGCCGGATACGTCCGCGAATTATGTGGCGTCGGGGCCGGTGAGCGCGCGATTAGAATTACAAAGCTTCCAGGCAAGTAGTGGGTGTTCCAATAAATATAGGTGCGATCGTGATGGGTGGCACGTATGGAAAAGGTCATCGCGTCGATCCTTTGTACCGTGAACCGAGTCTGATAAATTACGAGTCATTGCCGCCGCGGCTCATCTCGTACGTCAGCCGGCAGCGTCTAGTTACCTTATCGTTTCTCGGCGCATGAGCGCGAAGACGATCTCTCTTCCTGTTCGGGATCACGGGGGTAACAACGCCACGATAAATACCATCATGTTCGATATGATACAGCGGACGAAATTTCTGTAAGGTCAGCTTTCGAGGTGGAAGCGTGAGGAACAGCGTCTAAGAAGTGCAAGGTACAGTGGGGACACGAGTCTTAATCTGGTGACACTGATTGTATGGTATTACTATATTTTCTCCATATAAGTCCCTAGCACGGGTTTGCCGAGGGACATTTATGCGTCAGGGACAATATATTTTGACTTTTGCCGAGCGTAGAGAAGGATTACTATATTATTTAAATAATATATTATTTTAATATATTTAAATTTCCAACTCTCTTCTTTATTTTTTGATGGGACTTCGATGACATTATTTGTAGCATTTTTCTAATAAAAATCATACCAAATATGATATCATTCCGATGATATTTACTTGTGTAATAGACAATTAAAGTTTCGGGCGCAAGGAAGGACATGTGCCGGCGACTGCGACTCTCTGCGTCTCTTTCTTTCCCATACGCTATCCTTCCTCGCGCCCGAAACTTTAATTGTCTATTACACAAGTAAATATCATCGGAATTATATCGTATTTGGTATGATTTATATTAGCAAAATGCCATAAATATGGTTATCGAAGTCCCATAAAAAATAATGGAAAATAGAGAAGTTAAAAATTAGAATTAGGTGGATCTCACTGATATATCCGAGCCGTATGGTGTCATATTTCTTAGCGACCGAACCTCTCGAGTTTCGTGGCCCCTCAAGGGTGTATAACTCGCGGTAGTGGGGATAGATCTGGGACATTTACAGGTCAGACTTTTGGGAAATTTATGGATAAAATACTGTATAACGAGAAGAGTAAACTGACACAACTACTGAAAATGAAATTTCCTTTACAGTCCTTTATAGCTTTCATTTGAAATGCCGAGGCTCATAATACCGATTCTCTGACTTTGTCGAATCATGGTCAGTTCTTGGAAGGAAAGGATAGGGTCGTGGAAATGTAACTGCTGGAAACGGTGTAAAGTTAACCGTGTATTTCTATAGTACCTCGACGCGATTGGCATACCGTAAATGCCCGATAGAGGTCCAGCTGCTTGGATGAGGAACCGATGTCGGCGCCAGCCAGCTATTACAACTTCTACAAGACGTTACGTGGTCGAAGAAGGGACTCGAGTGTTGCTGGTTCGCCACTTTTGCGTTGCCATGAGCCGCCTCCCGATTACGTATCGCGTCGTGCATTATTACCGCGCCACCGTGCAACCATAAAGCCGTGATTGCACACGCAACCGCGACTTTAAATACGCGCCGATGCCGGCCCAAGACGCGCGCCGCCGGGAAATTATACGAAACAAGACCCATTACGCTATCCCACGGCGAATTTGCCCCGTCTCGTTTCGATTCCTGATTCTTGTAATCTCCGCGGACATAGGATCGCCCGTTTCGACACGCTCGGAAACAACTAGGAGGAATACTGCGTTGTAATTGATAGGCGAGGGTAACAGGGTGTCCATTAGGAGCGTTTAGCTTGAACGGATGCAATCGGCGGCTTGTAAGAAAATGGGAAATTGCAGAGACGTGGGGAAATGCTGATGGACCGGAAGTTTGAACCAGGTTTTATGCGATCTGAGAAGGCTTTGATCTACTTATATGTTCATTTGCCATTTATTTCTTTTAAATTAGTGGAACCTCGATCCATGGAAGTTTAGTTTGCTATATTTCTCGAGCACAAGAATTGCTAAGTTGATTAATTTAGCTATTTAGAACGGATTATATGGTACTTTATTCAGCACATGATACTAATGGTTTAGTTCTAAATGAAAAGTGATAATGGAAGGTAAACTTGAATTTTTATTTGAGTCACAGGCTTTAACCTGTTCACACCTGAAATTAAATCAAAATTTTATATAACTTTCGCCATAAATACAATTATCAAAGTGTCAGAATCATCCTTATGAAAAATAAATTTATATAACGATTGTTGGGAATTACCTATCCCATATATGGTATAGTAGGCTCATGTATATTCAAAGGTAGAGCGAAATGAGTCAATTTTTTTAATGAACTGTACCATATATGGCGAAGCACCAGAAGTACCAGTTGATGCATGTTGCTTTTAAATAATAAGATTGAAAAGTTAACTAGGCGATAGACTCATAAATGTTCACGAATCGTTGTCGAAATAATTTTGTCTTAGAATATTTAATTATCATTTTAATTGAGCTATTCTATATAAATGTTAGTGAAAACATCATGTGGGTGAAAGCACATGTCGGCGCAGCTGTGTCGCGGTGAACATTATCGAAGAAGTCCCTGTCGGTCGTATAAAACGGGTTCGTAATAATTTCTGAGGTGTCACTGTTAATTACTCCGTTTCAACAGAACCGATTAGTAGCCCCGGGAAAAATAGTAATACCGACCTCGAGGAAGAAGGAAGATTAGGAGTACAGCTGGGAATGAAGACGGCGGTGTGGTGAAAGAGGGATTGGTTGGTTCGCGCATACAGAATGCCCGCGAGAAAACAAATTATACCGTTGTGTTAAGCCACTGTCGCGTATTCGTTTTATTGCTTTCAATCCCCGTGGAAATTTACGACCTGCGTTGCGTTTGTCGCGTGCGCTACGACGCCCCCGGACGTTTGTTTTTATTGTGAAAGCTTGGGAAACGAATGTACCAAATCAACTTTCACGTGCCGTTACCACATACTACGTTTGCTGTGGAATTCACGGAAAATGTGGACGACGGGGTCTAATTTGATCGTAATCGATGTTGCTGATTCATGAATTTTTAAAATATACTTTTCAAGATACATTTCTTGAAATTTTGTTGCTTCGAACTTCGAATGTAACATTTATTCATTCAATTTAACCCTTCGCTGCATCTGATACAGTTAACAAATCTGGTATATATTGTAGTACACTAAGAATGTGTTTTCTTACTATGTTTAATTATGTTTATTTTTCAGAAAATGTAGTTTTATTCTTTTTTAAATATTTTTCCTTTAAATAAAACACAAAAACTGACTTTCTTTCAATTGTCTCATACCAATTTAAATAATCATGCAGTGAAGGGTTAATGGTCAGATATTGGTTAGTTAAACGAGTGGTGTATTCAACATTTTTACATTCAGAATATTTAACAAAATTTGAGAAAATTGTGAGCTAACTTTCAAATGTAATTTTATTTCAAATAGCATTTCTTAAAGGAACATATTTCCTTGTATTTTAAAGAATCGAGTAGTTAAAATAAACTCTTAACATTTGCTTTTGTTATTTTACAAGTACACGTGCAGGTTGCGAGATCCTGGAAGTCATATTCGTGCAACAGAGATTAGCATATTGCATCTTGTAACATCGCTAGCATTATGGGTTTGAGGCGGCAGACGTGCCAATTGTCTCTTGCCGGCGAGGAGCTTTTGCGCCTTGCTTATGGGTTTCTGCGAAAGAATTCAGGCAACAGGAACGAACGTTAATTATTGACCGGTCTTAGATCCCCAAAGGGTTCGTGGGCATCGTATGCTGGTGCTTGCTGACTCGGCTTCCGCTACCAGCGATAGCGAAACTCGTACCACCGATCACTGTACACGGCCCGTCCGGTGTTACGGTGAGTCGTAACTTGTCCGGCGTGGTACGTTAGCCCTTAAATGAATTGCGCGAAGCGGCCTTCAGGATTAGTCCATTTCGATAGCGGACAGCTCGTTACTTCATTGCCTCGCGCCGGCTCACAATTAGCATGGCACAGGGGATGTCGTGCGATGTCGACCACTCGTAACTCTCTATACTGTGTCTTGAACTGGCCTTGTTTCCACTCACATTCAAAAAAGGAATGCGCGACAAGACGTAAATAGCTCTTAACCCCCTACAATAACGAGGCCGTCTTGCGACGAGGGCCTCAAACGGAATAAATATTCATGTGATGCCCAGACGTCGATATAGTGATATGATTATTTGGTCCCCTCAGGGTTTCAATTTTTTTTTATTTAAGGAAATCTCATATGAGATTTATTACAACACAGTATACATTGCATTATAATATAGCGTATATAAAAAAGCAAGTACATTAGGGAAGTTAAACAAAAAGGAAACATTATTAATATAAAACCCTTAGGCACGTAGACTACAAACGTTTAGAAACGTTATCTTATATACACACGCCTTAATATTAAGTTCAGTTATTAAACAACCTATATCTAACGGCAATTGACAGTGGGCCGGAATCCAAAAAAATTTAATCGAATGATTTTTAGAATTTTCTTTTAATTTCCAAAATGTATCTATTAGTTCTTACGTTAAATTTAGGAGATTTCAATTTCTAAAGCACTAAGGGAATGTGACAAAATAACAAAGTTTTGGTTATTATAGCTCATCGCTAAATCAAGAGCATCATACAAGGCAATGCACTCTGCTGTAAACACAGAGGCATTACGAATAACACTGTTAGTTGTATAATAATTTAACTTAGGGCAGAAACAGGCAGATCCAACATATTCTGCGTTTACAATTTTACTACCGTCAGTAAATACAGCGAGAGCAGAGTTATCCTCAATCAGACTTTCGATCATTTACTAATCACCCCCTTCTTTCCACTCTCCCTATCGCCTAATTTCAGCCTAATTTTCAGCGGGTACTACTGTTTATTATGGTGTGTTCTGAACCACCTTTTGCCAACAACAACGTGAAAAGCACTCGGGGGTCACTTTCCGGGTTTTTACTAGGTGGTCATCCATCCAAGTCCATTCCACGTTCCACATTGTTTAACTTCGGTGATCGAATCAATTTAATTCAAAAACTCTTTATTTACGTAACAGTAATATTTTATAAAAATATACATAACAGTAGGCTTATGCTATATTTTATAATTTAATGCTTGCAGTCTTTCGTAGTCCCTATCTAATGATTAGAACCTACTTGCTATAATATTTACATGCCTTCCGTATATTATCGTGGTATAATATATTTCTAGGAGACTTATTCATACTTCGGTTATACATTGCTACGGTTGCGATTTTTGTTCTATAATATGTAGTTTTACGTAGGAAAAATGGGATAAAAACCTACTTATTTTACGCTCAGAACTTACCTAACTGATCGAAGTAGAACTGGTGCTTTCAACGGGACTACGGTCGTTGGTTTCCTAGACGTCGATAATTATGCAATTCTTAATATTTGTAGACAAATTTTAAGAAAGTGGAATTAAATTTTTGGAGTCCTGCTTTGAAATATTACTTGATCGTTTCAGAACGCAGGTAGCTACGAATTAGAACCTCGAAGTGTGTTCTACGAAACAGTAGTATCAGTTAGTTTATTCATCCAACATACACTCAACTAGTACTAGAAGCGAGAACCAGCTTCAGTCATTACTATACGTCGGTCAAACTGTACGACTCTACTTTACACACTTGATCGTCGAAGTTGGAAAAATCCGCTAATATGGCCGCACGGCTAATTAATTACCCACTTATCTTCATCCTTCGGGCTCTCGTCCATGCTCGATTCTCGTTGCTTGCCTTCCCTGACACAATGGTTAATAAGCTTTTAAAGCAGTCCTTTGGACTGCAGCTTGTCTTTGTGCATGTAAAATCTCGAATTGCTCCTTTTCTTTTGTTGGCGTTCGTTTATATTCAATCATCGTGCGCAATAAAGCTGTTGAAATAAATAAATAAGCTCGGGATATGTTGACAGGACAGGATCATTGGCTCTGATGGCCTGTGTGTACACCTCTGTTCATAAGTTGTGTTACAGGAGATAAAGCAAATCTGAATCATTGCTTGGCTTGCATCTTAAGCTGGTGCCGACATTTTTAACTATGTACAGCATTAAACAATTTATTTTCAACGAGTATGTAACACTATTTACGATTCTGATTCGTGAGGTAATGTAAATATCAAAGTATAAAGTATATTTATAAGACTTTAAATTTTTTGTGCAATTTATATCAAGAGTAATATTCTAAATTTTAAAAAGTTCAGACAAGTTTTTAATAGAGGGATAATTTCCATGCATGTGCAAATGCTGGTAACACTTTCGAACTTTCTAAGTACGAACGAAGAAACCCTACGCCACTACATATACTTGCAATTAAAGTTAATTAATTTCTATAGTACAGTCTATATAATTTATTTCTAAAATTCATAGATAGAAATTATAATAATCGTGAAACACATCATTTCCCTTCAATGATGTTAAACACTTCACAGTATTACCGAATTACCATAATGTAACATATTATTGCTGCAATGAAGTAAGATTAACATTTCTTATTAGAAAACTTAATAGTGGCATGATATTTTCTTTCTATATCTGTATATTTAGCTAGTTGTAAAAACGTGTTGACCAATTACAATAAATCATAAACAAGAGTATATTAAGGCAATAAAGAACGTTTAAATAACGTCGGAGCAGTGGTAGTCTCTCTACTCATTCAGCGTCTTTAAATAAAACATGTATAGAAACTACAGAATAATTCAATGAAATTAGAAAATTAGCGTAGGCTACATAATATCGACGAGAGATAATAGTTGTTTATGAGACTAGTATTCTAATACTTCTGACCGGGGGTGTACGGGACGGTCACGGGATACACGACGAACGATGTCGGACGAGTTTCTTTGAATCGAAAGCGTCGGTGCTCGTCGCAGTCTTATTGTTCGATTAATTATAAACGCTACGGAAACGGTACTCCTCGGAGCGCGGCTGTTAATACGACGCGGCTGGTTGCACGGGGCCCGGCCGGTACATAAAGATAACACAACACCCGAGTATTTCTTAATTCGTCGGTAAGAGTCGTTAACGAAGCAGCCCGGTCCCGGCTCGAAAATCGCTCTTAAAAATTCCCGGGCCGCGATTATCGTACGTTTATCGCGCGCGATCTATTCGCGCTCGCCGCCGCTGTATAATCCTCGCGATACATCAGAGATACAGGGTGGGGCAATAACTTTGTCTACCTTGAATACGAACAAACGTTATACGAGATGTATCTAGTAACTAGGCCAAACGATTATTCAGTTATTTATCGAAGATAGACAAAAAATTGTAGAGGAATACGTTTAGCATGATTTAACAAGCTGTTTCACGGTGTAATGTGATTTTTTACGTACATCGGCGAACCTGCAAAGTGCAATTGCACTTGTTTGCAGAAGTGGGTGTAACCGGGTGGGGATGATTATCCATGTAAAGATAAGTCGAAAACGGGAATAACATCGGAGAAAATCGAGTTTAAAGATTGCCCGGGTTCGTGCGCCGTGGGAAGTAGAATGGCCTGATCGTGATCAGACGCATCAGACGATTTCTATCTACAGTAAAGATCCGAATATAGTATTTTATCCATATAAGTCCTCAGCACGGGTCTGCTGAGGGACATTTATGCGCCTGGGACAGTATTCTTTGACTTTTGCTGAACATAGAGAAGGACAGCCGAGCTCGAGAGGTCTCGCTCGCCGAGAAATCTAAACATAGCTTATCCAAATTTCCAACTTCTTTATTTTTTGATGGGACTTCGATGACCATATTTGTAGCATTTATATACAGCACGCGTATTCGCAGCATTTTCAAACTTGATTCCGGTTACACACTGTGCATCACATTTTTATATTTTTCCAAATAATGGAAATATTCAAGGTGTACATAGTTATTGCCCCACCCTG
>CM052333.1:12527655-12684082 GCA_028455615.1 Lasioglossum zephyrum
AATGTTTGTAAGCATACCCAAACATACCCAAAGAAAGCCTTACTGATTAGTCCTCTAGCGGGTCTAGGACGAAACACTACCTTTCTTTTCCCGAGAACTATTAAACATTTGAATAGCAAAACGTGGCCTCAAGCAATCAGATTCAAATCCGAATCGACACGTTTGCGTATGCTTACAAACATTTGCTAGAGTTGTAGAAAGTGAACGAACCTTGCGCTGCTAAAATTAATTCCTGTGATCTAAATATTATATACGATCGAGATAAAAATTACTTATAAATTATTAAAAACGTTCGAACTTTGGTGAGGTTATTTCTTTCTCCAGATTCGCCAGAAAAAATGTAATTAAAATCGACGAATTCAATCTGAAACCTGTGTTACGTACATGGTCATTTAAACGTGAACTTTTCATCAAAATGGATACTCATTCTTCAGCTGTTAGGCGACATTCCTCGGTAGGTAGTCAGCTCCTATCATCAGCTCATTCTAATTTCTATACGATGACTGAATCCTATAGATTGAGGACGCTTATCGAATTACTTTTGTAAGTGCATTCTTCTATTGCATATTACGTAGATCTGAATTACCACAGAAATTCATTTCTGGATTGTATCGTTCACGTATGACAAAATGTCAACAAGTGAGTGTGCACGAAATTAAGGATCGAGAAAAGAAAGCAGCGAGAGGAGATAAGCGGATCCGACAGAGTCGCAGCTAAAGAAGGGAAATACAACGGTGTCGTAGCGGACGAATGAAACTGGTTTCCAGACGCGTGTCATAAAAATATATCCACGTCGCAATGACCGCTCCGGACCGACTCGTGACTAATGGCGGGACGCGGGTTACTTTTATCCTTTTACGGCGAAAAGCCGAAGTAAAAAATCGTGTACCCGTCCGGGATTAAAGGTTCTTACGTAGCCTAATAGCCCCTAATTGAAAGAGCCTTCTTGGTAGGAAAGATTTTTATTCGACGTCTTTATGCGACCTAACCTGGCACGCTAAACCGTGTGCGTTCTTATTAATTCACATAATTGTCCATCTGCTGGAAAAGTTAGAATGAAGAAAAAGCAACAGACATACTGATCGAATAATCTCTTCGAATGCTAGCTAGACAAAGTCGAAAATTGCAAAAGAAGTACCACTGTTATTTTTCTTCCAGACGATCAGAAACATCTTCCTGTACACTAAAATCTTTTTGGAATTCATTTCGTATAAAAAAATTAACACTTAATCGGATTATATAAAATTATTTTTGAAATCACATCACATTAGCGGAAGTCACCGATTATTCTTAATTTAATTTACAATTTACATACACGAAAATACAGTTTTATCCAGCTAGAAATCCAGCGTCTGTTAAAAAATAGAATGCTGCGACGAAGGGTGGCAAAAATGTAAATGTGAGTAACCGAAGCAACGATCGTTTATGTAATGATTTGTGATTAAACTCTGTTAGCAGCAATATCGAGTATCCGGGCTGAAATTGGTAGCCTGCATCCCTCCTCGTTTAATTTCCTGATTATAAGCTGCCATTAATTTGATGAGCAGTAAATCAATCGAGTTCGTGACTGGCACCCTAGCAAATGCAAGAGGAAGTCCGTCCGCGTCTTCTGGCTGAAGGGGGATAAGAATGATTCCGTGAATAAATCTTCCTGCCACCGTGCACTCAAAGCCCACGGTCCATCGTGATTTATGAATCAATCATTATCACTTTCAAGGATCCGGGGGCAGGGGATGCGAGCTCACCTAAAAGCCCGATAGTCGTCCGACACGGCAACGATTTCGCTAGAATGTAGTCGGCGCGCGTCGCGTCGGTTTACCGCTTCCCTGTGAATGTCATTATGGTAACTAGCGTTCTCCCGAGTGAGTCATAGGCGACGTATTATTCATTCGCTCGGCCCGGAAACTTAAGATAGCCGTAACCATTCACGAACGCTTGAATCAAATTCCGTCGCGCGAAGATTATTCCTAGGGTAATCGCGACCTGATTCGGAAGCATTAGAAAACGGATGGAACCCGTAGAAACTTATTGTTTTGAACGGAGTGCACATTTACGGTTGCTTCGTATGATCATGATGTTTGCAGATCTTTGACAAGGGAGGACATATTTGCATTTGATGTGAGGTACGTTACAGACGGAATAAATGTCAAAGTAATATATACAACAACACTATTAGATATGGAACATATTTAAATCACCAATTTAAAAATGTCGAGTCACATTCAACATAAGAATGTTTCAAGAAATTAAAAATACGCAAACACGCCCGGATGTTAGGTCTGGTAAAGAACATATCGGCTTTGAGGGGTAGAAAGAACTCCATTCTGCATAGATCATCAGTTAGTCTAGTCCTACGTGCGTCGAATTTCCTGAAAGAATGTAACTTGCGTATAATAACCAGACATGTTAAATAATGTTCACACAAACTGTTTCCTGTAATGTAATGTGTAGTCACTTATTGATTTATTTTGCGTTCTTCATATTTTATAATTTGCGTTATTTATTATTCTGGTTCGACGTATTGAATAGAAAAAACGTGTTTGATCTCAGACGGAGATTTAAATGAGACAATTTAATAAATTGTATTCAAGATAATTGGAATTAAACGTTGAACTATTGTGTTTACGGGCGTGTTATTTCTAGTTACGACTTAATTCCTACAAATGTAAACTACGTTCAGCTGTATAGACCCCATTTAAGGGCCTGGGTAAGCTTAAATAAAAAACACAAACATAAGAATCTTCGTTAAATGGATACTAGTGGCATGAAAGTTGACTGACCCCACGCACCGAACGTCTTAATCACATCGCCAGAATTTCGTTGATAGTTAAAACACCAGTCTATACAGAAGCGTTCGACGGTCCACGTTTCACGCGAGTCGTTAGGAATTCCTTTCGCGCGTTCCTGCCATAATCCCGGCGTCGGTGGAAGGTGTCCGAGCGTAACAACCACGCGTTGATATTTTCTGCGTCGCGTCGACCAGTAAAAAGTCGCTATAGTTCATTAAGCGTGTCGGCTCGAGGGACATAACGGCGATAAAAGTAGCGTATTCAGGGATACTCGGTATCCGCAGAAATTCGCGCGCGACGGAACCGTTTCGCCGTAACTTTAACGACCTGTTAATTTCAGGAGCGTCTGAAACGCGCCCGATACCCTCGCGTATCTGCGTATTAACATATTAAGCGTCGGATTACATTGCAATATTCTTAGCATGTCAGCGAGGCTCTCGGCCGCCCTCTTCCCGTGTCCGGCGTCATATTTCAAAATTCATTAGCAGAAAAATACGAGTCCGCGGCGGCTAATAAGATCGGTATTCCGAATGCCGTAATTATACGTATCAGCGTGTTTCGGAATGAGACTGGTGAGTTAAACAGGCTGCCGGATAATCGGTTTTATAATATGTACGAGCGCGCGGGGCTAGTGTAAACGGAAAAGCATCGTTGACTACCCGTCGATTCTTCTATTTTGCTCTCCGTCTCTGTTTTCCGTTCGGATTTCCCATGGATTGAAGATGGAAAGGAGAGAGGGAGAGAGAGAAGAATGATCGGGCGCAGGTGCGTCAGCCAGGAGTGCCAGGATAAGGAAAACCGGGAACGACTATTCACCGGCAGTATCGAGGAGCATCGATATCCCGAGCTGCGCCGACAAAAGCGGTCGTACCGCCGGGGACGGTGCGCCATTATTGCCTCCATTAGTCGTTAATATATGCAAAATATCCTTATTATGTTCGCCGGTCTGCGTGCGAGCCCCCGTAGAAAGCGCGCGCTTCGAGAAACCCCCGTATCTACGCCCCATAAGCGATACGAATCTGTCCGCGCGGCGGCGTTGATATCACCGGTCGCGTCAGTCCCGATCGAGTTAAGCCTCGTCTTCTTCTAATTATTTCGTGCTCGACGAGCTGCCCGCTTATCAGAACCGATTCCCATTGCCGCGGTAATTTAACGACCGCCGCTTCTCCTATAACCCTATCCTCTCTCCCTTCCTTTTCAGGAATGATCGCCCCACCGCGGAATCAGATTTACAGACGTGTGTGCACGCCCGCCAGCAATCTCCACCGAGTACCATTCCGCGACGCGACGCGACGACTTTTAGAACCGTTCGCCGCGGCTTTCTTAAACGGGATTATCCGCTTCACGACCCTGCCGACTGAGATTTAATTAAGGTGTGACACTTTCCGCCGACGTCCTGTCGTAATAATTTGTCCTTATCTATGGGGATAACAGGGTAAGCTATGCGGGTGGTGTCCCCTTCAAGTCTTGACTCTCTCTCCGAGTCCTCCTTGTCTTTATTCGAGATCGTACTGATGCCTTTCAGTGGATGACGCGGCGTTGTTTCTCAACCCTTCAACTATGATGGGGTCTCATTCATATCCGGACAATTTCCATGATAATTTGTACAAAATTCGTACACTTGATGAAATCTTATACTGTAATGCAAAAAATATGAAAATAAAAGGAAAAATGCTAAACTGCTTGGATCTTTACCCATTCTGTTAGGTTCTGAGGAACACATTGTCGGTCTTGTCCAATATATCAAAGATACTAAGATGTACAAAATATTGTAAGAAAATGTACAGTGTTGCTAATGACCTTTGATGTTAAAGCAACATTAAATAAATAAATAATAAATGAAATTCGTAGTTTAATAATGAGTGTCTGATGCGACATGAAGAAACAAAATTCTTCTAATAATCGAATAATAAACCCTGCAATTTTCATAAATATGTCAGCAACACCCGAGGCACTTTAAAATACACAGCAACGAAGCGCAACAGGCAAGCGGTCTTCAACAGGTGGCGGTGCATCGACGCGTCCACGGTAAACAGCGATCAACGAGTAAAATTGGATCAGTAGGGAGATAAGGTCGTCTCAAGGGCGTTTAAGACCGATTTTTATAAGTTGCTCCATAACGTCGACGACGTGGTGGGTTGTTGAGAGTGAAACTGTCGAAGTGCGATCGTTCGCCGCGGTATATCACGTGCATGTTTTATGGTCGGCGGTCGGTGCAATGGGAAATCGTTGCGGAAGAGACAAGGAGTGCAAAAATCTGTGCCGTGTCGCGATGCGTTCCGCGGGTTAATGGCGAACGGGAGGAAGACATTTGCTCGTACGTATAGGTGGGCACGTAGGACGACAGTGACTCGGTCACAAATATTCCAGTGTCCGCTTCCGCGCATCGAGGCTCGAGGAGCCCGATCGTGCTCGCTGCCCGCTCGTAATTTCTCGAGCACACTCTAAACCGGCAGCCGTATATTTTTTTTCCACCGACGATACGGTGAACGTCGCCTCCGTTCCGCCATCCTGAGTCCCCGTGTTCGACCAGGAGCGCGTAGGAACCTCGAAATCAAATTCCATTCAGCCGACTTCCACCGGTATTTCATGTATTCGTATCGCTCCGCGGGATGCTGGGCACCCGCCGCCTATTTCGAATGGACGTTTATGGGAAATCTCAGCCGATGTAGACGGTGTTTATGGAAATGCAGGGCAAAGAGCGAAAGTGAAACCGGGAAAGGTGAATTACACTTGAGCAGTGGTGGGTTTTCGAGTGGATGTCTCTATGTCTTATTTACTGCCAGTGTCAGGTGTAGACTCGCCAGATCAGGGAAATTGATTCGAATCGTGGGGGAATAGTGTCGTAGATGGGGATGTTACAATGGGGAGACAAGTCTTCGTCTAACCACTCTGGATAAAGGATCTACAATAGTTATTCCTTTTCTTGGTAATTTTACTGAATTGAAGATGCTACAGTAACTTCATCAAATCTGTAGTCTACTTATTATCAAAAGACATAAAATACTGTATACATCCGTAGATTCTGACCTCAAACAAATTAATAATACATATTGAATAGTTAATAATACATACTAAAATATTTAATAACAAGAAATAATGCTTTCATTAAATTCTGATGAAACAGCTCGTAACACTTTATTTGGTACATCCTGTATAAAAATAATACAATATCGTTCACTGCACTTCCTAAAAGGTTGGAGATATTACAAAACCAAGAACATTGAGTAGACAGAGCAGATAATGAAAACAGCAAGAAATATAAAAGAAACATTGCTGGTGCAACAGAAGTGGTCCCTGTACACCCTGTATAAAAATAATACAATATCGTTCATTGCACTTCCTAAAAGGTTGGAGACATTACAAAACCAAGAACTTTAAGTAGACAGAGCAGATAATGAAAACAGCAACAAATATAAAAGAAACATTGCTGGTGCAACAGAAGTGGTCCCTGTACACCCTGTATAAAAATAATACAATATCGTTCACTGCACTTCCTAAAAGGTTGGAGACATTACAAAACCAAGAACATTGAGTAGACAGAGCAGATAATGAAAACAGCAAGAAATATAAAAGAAACATTGCTGGTGCAACAGAAGTGGTCCCTTTTCCATTAACCATGGGGTGGTCTCGCAGCTGGCGAACAGTAGTAGACACGAAGCGTGGTCAAGTTCGCACTAGCGCACACGTTCTCAGACGATCCGTAACTTTCCATATACGTCGGTTCGTAAAAGCCAGCGAGCAATAATCGGTCGAGCCTTTAAAGCATCTGAACGTTATTGGCGTAACGACGCACGCGGGCATCCCTTAAAACATGGAAGGTTTTCAAACCGAATGAAAAGGACCGACTGATAATCGCCGGTTTATCGTTCTCGCCACTCGCGGATGGTCACTTATCGTCTGATTGATTCGTGTTCGCTCTTCACCTTCCACGCGGCTCTTGCTTTCTACTAAAGAGTTTTTTTCTCGCGTCGCATTAAAGTCCTGACAATCGCATGAATCATAGAAACATTTATGTCCCGGCAACAGAGAACTTTCACGCGTGGCATTCTTGAAATTGGAAGTTGGTGGGTAGACTCTTAACTCTTGTATATTCCTAGAAGTTTACTTATTTTATAATTTATGCAGGATGTTCATTTTAACTCGAGCAGCTAAACCATTTCCGCTTCTATTGAAAGTAAGAAAAATAGATGTGCATCTGATAAAAGTAATTTTGACGGTTTCTTTAAGGTCTCTTTACTGTACAATTCTTTACTTCTCAACAATTGTATCGGGAATCAATGTAGTCGTTTGAAATATGAGATTAGGGATAAAGTCAAATCGATCGAACAGTTAAATTGAAGAAATTTAGCTGGGATTCTTCGAACTTCGAGCATCGACTTTGTAGGTAAAAGTTATGGGGTGCAATTGACTTGCACCGGCTTTGCATTGCACAACTCGTATGTACGCGCATCGAAGACAATAATTCTTTCTTCTCCGAAGAACGTATTCAGAAAAAGATAACATTGGACAACAAAAAAGATCACACGGCATGGAGTTCTGATCATAAGGAAGAACCAAGCGACCCATATCATCATAGAAGCCGCTCTGTGTTTCATGGTACCTTACGAAACAACTGGCGGGGTGCGGGGGAGGGTTATGCGAATACTTCTGTGACTCAGAGTATCTCAGTGGGATGGAAAAAAGGGGGTGGGGGCTGGGTGGATGTAGTTGGTATGTGGTCAGCGGATGGTGAGGGCAAAACGTGAAGAGGAAGAAAAAGACGGCGGAGAAACGAGTGAGGCTATCTACCGACTGTACAGGGTTCGCCCTCGCAAATCACACCGGTGTATGCATTGAAATGCGAAATGGTGCAGACCGCCCAGCTACCATAACTCCGATTAGTTAAGACGCGCTTCGGCAATGTAATGCATGTGTGCCCGGATCGGCAACATGTGTTATATCCTGTGTCGTCACATATTTACGAGGGTAACGCGTTCGCAACAGTAATTCGAGATGCGGGTTTTTCTTTTCTCAGACGAGCATCTCGTCGTTTAATTAATCGTAGTTCCCTGTTTAATATACGGCGAGTATTTGCATACGAGATGTGTTCCGCGATTCTGAAATTGCTTGACGAATGCGCCAACTGCAGCATCGACATCGATCAAACTTGTATCGCTAGTTGGGCTCTCATACTCAGCAAAAATTCATGCTATGTATATTCATTCGGTGTTTCAGAGTTTTCTATAGATTGCAATTATATTTGCGATAAAATGATTGCTTATGCAAATTCGAAACGTTGTAGTCCGACGTGTTCCGATCGATTTTATCCCAGAACTTGTTACAGCGTTCTATGAATCAATGTTACTTTGGTGATGTGTGGACCTTTACTGACCTATTTAGAACGGCTGAAAAATGTTACAATTGTTCGCACACAACATGTAATTGTGGCATTACTGGTGAATGCAATGCAAATAAAAAAAATAAGTAACTATTTGTGCAAAAGTCAATGTTCAGTTTGATTTGACATAAGACCAAATAGGTTTAAACTTTATAGGTTAATCTAGGCTTGTAACTCGGAACTGGAGGCAGATGGAGAGATGTAATTTCGTACACTTGTTAAATGATATCATGTCTCAATATTGGCAAAACATTAATCTTCCAACATTAATAGATTGCGGGATATAGGACTTCAAAAATCGCTAAATTTGGGTACTTCCCATTGACCTACAAACTTGAAATTTGGTACATAGGTCCACCAAAACAAACACTCAAAGGAATATTTTTTAAATCAATGGCCATAAAAGGTACAAGGTAACGGCCAAGTTTGAATAATTTAACCCTCCGTGTAACTCTTTAAAAATTAAATAGTGCTCTTTTAAACTAATTTTTAGAAACCCTTTTTTTCAGTATTACAAGAGGCATTTCTAAGCTAACAAACATGGCCGTATTTTGTTTGATCTCACACCTTTTTACGGCCATAGAGAACTTGGCTCCTGTTTACAGGATGTTTTTCTTGGGATTGAAATTGGTCAAGTAGAATTTCATTGTCCATGATAGTTTTATCTAAATTCTATTGAACTCCGTAATTGCTATTTCTTGGAGATTTTCATCAAATCTAAATCCTCAAGGATCCTCAGTCCAAGAATAATTATTAGTACAACATCATCGATTCATCGGTAACAATGGATCCTTGCAGACGCTACAAGCACTGATCGCAAAAAGAAGAATCTTTTAACCTTTTTTTTAGAGGAGGTTTGCAACCACCCGCACAGCCTCTTATCGTCTGCGGCTCGTACGCCTTCTGGCTTACCGCTTTTAATATCCGGTAATTGCTTTCCGTTTGCGGCCTGCGGTGAAATATTTCATACTACACTAAAAGGGAAGTCACAGTGGTTCGTCCACTGGGAGGATTATCGGGCACGAAGCTCTTAAATAATTTCGTGGTCGCATTAACAGGTCGGCTGCCACGCGAATCTCATTTCACGTTAGTATTATTTGCTTTGCTCGTACCAGAGATAAGTGGTTTTAACTACCATTTGAACATTTTTCTCATTTGACCATCGGATATAACTTGCTTCATCTACATTCTTGTTGAAGAATTTCTATTCGATTACTATACAATATTTTTAAATTAATTGTTACATTAATCACTTTTACTCCATATTTTAATCATTGCCACTATTTAATTTGTTCGACAGTAACTCGAAGAGAAATCATGCACTTTACAGTGCCCACAAGCAGAAAATGTTCAATTTTCACACGAACGGAGCACGAAAGCAAAAAAGACAAGCGCACCGTACATTATGATATTATAAAGTAAAAGATTCGCGTTTTTAATATTCGACTAATTATATGTTTCAATTTCCGGGCACTTGTATGATAACGCGCACGCATGAATCTATATATACTGAAACCAGTTATTATCATTTGCAACCCGTGTATCGAAAAAGTCGTATTTTTTTTTCAGCGCCAATTACTCGGTCGTCCGTGTATTAAAAACGCTTGAAATTAAAACACAGATACGTAACACACTGTGTACAATTTGAGCGTGAAATAGGAACCCGAAGCCAATACACACGAAACAGGAAGAACGTGAAATCAAGAAGTACTCGGGCGAAAGTTATCGATGTTGCTACTACGCAAGAAATTTATTTACCTGCAAACTGTACCGGGACTGCTCGTTTCATTTCTCCGGCAACGTGACGTTTCAAAAATATTCGTATCTCTCGGCGCCCGTAATAACTTAATTTACCCGAGGGAATATCGATACGAAAAATTTACTTGACACCCGGCGAGATACTTCAGAAATTACATGCCCGTTACACGGCGTTAGTTATTCCTGCGCTGGCCGTTCCGTTTCCCGCGATAGCATAATTTCGCAAGAAGTTTCGTGGTATTGACGTCTCGGAAAGTTCGCAATCTGCCTCGTAAATTTCGCCGGTATTTCGGCGGACCTCGCGCGAGCGCTGTCGTCCACGGGGCCCAGGGTACGCGTGGATGCTGCTTTATCAAATATTTCGTGGCCAAGCTGTTTTATCTGTCGGTTATCCAGGATTCACGGGACAACGACCGGGGAAAGATAAAAAACCGGGCGAGAACCGGGGATAAGGGGCGCAGGTTTTCCCGGTCGGAAGATCCGAGGGTCAACAGTTACCCTGTCGACGGCCAAATGTGGGCTGAGGGGGATACTTATGCGACATAGCGCGGTTTATAAGGACGCGTGGTCGTTGTCGAATTGTCTTCGGCGAGATAAAAAGTTGATATGTGTACGTTCCGCGCGAGGGGATACAGATAAAAGATCCTCCCAGAACGCTGTACGTCTCGGGTACCGCCATCTTAAATTGGTTTTACAAATTTATCACCCGACCCTACTCGACCCGACCCTGCTCTCTATGACACCCTCGGACACTGTACCGTTGTCTTTACTTGTTGCTCGGTCGTCCGATTTCCTAGGAAACCATCATTTTCTTCCGGACCGACGACGACGTCGCGACGCAGCCAGATAGGCAAGTCGGGATTTACGATGCGATCGACGATATCCTTGGATCTGTAACCCACGTGTTCTCTCGGATCCTTTCGAACTGGTTGGAATTTGCGGTGGCGGTTCCGGATGTGAGTTACCGCCAGTCGAAATGGAGAAAGATCATCGTGATTGGTTATCTGAACTGTCGTTAACAGATCGCGCGGTGGGAGAAGAGGCTCTGTGGTTGGGACGATCATTGGAACAAGATAATCTGTGGCTTGAGTGATTCGAAGATAATGGGTTTTGGATCTGCTTTGCATTTACCAAATGCTTTTAATACGCGGGTGAGAATAGGATAATCACGGTCAGCGGGAAATAATGTTCGGTATTATTTAAAAACTGACTCATCTCAAGTTTTTCATATTTAAATTAAAAATTCAAGTTTCCACAATATTAACCTTTCGGTACTCGCGTATCACTCAGATACACATATGTTTAATCAGAAAAAGAAAGCAAATTTATATGTTTACAATTACGCATTATTTTTTATTAAAAAATACATTCAACTTGGCGTTTTTTATTTGATGTTTCACATGAGCAACGCATCTGTGAGATACGCGCAAGTACTGGAAGGTTAAGTACGAGCGTTCAAACTTGCATAAAAATGCACAGTCTATTAATGATATCTTTCAATTTTTACAATAAGAAATTTCCTAGTTTGCATACATATTTGCGCTCTACTTCAACTTTAATCAGAAAGTGCATAAAATAATTTTAGTTCCTTTGAATAAAGTACGAGATCGTTATCACCATAATTATAACGCTGATGCATCGGACACACAAACCATCGAGTTTGCCAATGTGAGACTCTTTATGGATGATCCACACACTACTCCGCATATTTTATTTACAACTTTCGCGCGGATCCCGTACTCCGCTCAATTTTATTACGACCCATTGCACTTTCGTCGTATTCACGGTATCGCAATCTCGCAGAAGCCCGGCAAAACGAGGACCGAACACCTCGAAGAGTGATTTCATCGGTCAAGCGGTACCGTTGCGGATCCTTTTAGCCTCGGCTCTTTTACAGGAGATTTGCTGGACCGATCGGTGTCGAGATTGATAAAGTCATGCCGTGGCTGGTTCCTTGTCAGATTGATGTCGATCCTTGTTGCCGAAGGAGAACACTTGGACGGGTAACATGAAGACGAAGGTTTGAAGTACCTGCAAGTAAAGGTGTTCGATTCACCTGAAAGGATCGATTCAGAACCAAAATGTGTAATCGATTCGGACTGGTGATGAAAGTTTCAAGCAAATTTAATTAAACATTATTTATTTTCAGGATATTACAAATTTTTATTCGCGGCGCAAAGGTTCGATCATTTACAACAAGTATAGTTACTGGTATGTCACCATTCAGCATAAATACGTTTCTCAAATTGCCTTCGAACATGCCTTGTATAAGGCAGGGCCCGCTAGATAGCCTTACTGATGAGTTCTCTAGCGGGTCTAGGACGAAACACCTCCTTTCTTTTTCTCCTATTAAAACATTTTAATCAATTCATTCAAATCCGAATCCAGCGTTTGGTATCTCACAAATATGGCCAATTGTTATTGTAAATGATCGAACCTTTGCGCCGCGAATAAAAATTTGTAATATCCTGAAGATAAATTACGATCGATAACCAATTAATTAATTATTATTTATTTTCTTTAAATCGATATAAAATTCTGTATTTCTGTCGTTAGAGAAAATACAGATATATCCGTGACCTTGAGTCATTATAGTCACTGAATCCATAAGGAAAAGGGGTTGTCGTATTTAAAAAAAATGAAGGTGACTAAGATTTCTAAAACAAATTACAAAAGCAAATATTTTTATGACATCGTGTGAGCCTCACTGAACCACTCACCTTGTGTTTAAGACAGTCGACGATATTTGAGGTGCTAACGTTAGGTGACTCACCCTGTATATGTCTTTTAGAGAAATCGAAGCTTTTCACTTATCCACAAAAAGGTCCACTTTTCGACTCCGTCTGACAGGTGTAGTCGCTTAAGCAAAAGAATCGATTCCTTAAACTCTTAAGAGTCGTATCGGAATCGACGTAGCCAGCAAGAGACCAGAAGAAGGCTAAGTGTGAAGCGGAGGGGTTATGGTTAGAGGCGGCGCGATCGGTTAAAATTCATCGCAACATAAATATCGTCCACGCCCAGGTAAACTCGGTGAATCGCGGCGGAAGCGTCTCGTTTCATTTTTCCCTTGAAGAGGGTAGTAAAGGACGCGGGCCGCGTTATTAATATGTAAAAGGCATGGTCGTAGGGGTCCAGCTAAGAGTCGATCCGCCGATCGTCGGAGGCCAGGCCAAGCAAAAGCTGGCAAAGGCGACGAGGCAGGCAGGCAGGCAGGTTGAACGGCGAAACACGGGTAGGTAGCCTCCTCGCGCCGAAAGGAAAAACGAGCAGAAAATCGGGAACGCAACAGTGATTCCTGCGGTGGTACAAGTCGGTGGTAAAAAAAAAGTAGAGGGGACGAATAAAAACGAGGAGAGGAATGATAACGGTCGGAAGAAGCGGACATAAATATTGTCCACGCCCAACCCGTGAATTCGCAGCCTTGCCGGGAATTTCTCTCCTTCCATCGGCGCCTTTTCTCTCGTGCGGAGAGGAGAGCCATCCGTGGTCGTCGTCTTCGTGGTCACCTCCACCACTACCATCGCTGGCCACCGCCACTGTCGTTCTCCTCGTATCACCGTCACGGGTGTCCACCGGTGTCTGCCACCACTACCGGCCGTTTGATCGTCATCGCCACCATCGCGAGCCGGCGATCGCCATTGCGGCAAAAACTAATAAAACGAAAGGAAAGCGGCGCAGCGCGGCGTGGCACGGCGACGAGCAACAGCCTTCTCTCCGTGGGGAAAAGAGAAAGGCCACCGATGAAAACGAGCCACGATGGCGAGAGAAAGACCGATCTGGGCGGAGGGTATCGTATCTCGAGGAAGAAGAAGAGGGGCCTCAGGTTCTCAAGGCAGCACCGGCCCTTCCGTTGGTGTGGTCCTATTGAAAGGCGAAGGTAAATTTACTGCCCGGGTGGAAAGGGTGAAAATTTACTACTGAACGATCGTCTACGGGTCCGCGAACCCGGGCCTCCGACGCTAAAACTTCGCCGAAAATCGAATAATGATGCTTTCGGCCGCGTCGGAGATGCCAGCTTCGCTTGCATTAGGTGAATAAATAACCGCGAACCCCGTACAGCCTGCGGTGGGAGTTTATTTAAATTTTTACTGGCCTATAAATAAGGGCTCCTCGCTATTGTGCCCGTCGCCGTTATCGGCCAGCGACGCGGACTCCTGATCGACGCTCGATTTATACGGTCCTCTGGTCACTCGGTGAATCGCGAAACGAATTCGCCAGGATTATGACGTTCCACGCCAGGACGCATAGATTCTCTTTCATGGGAGATTGTTAAAACGCTACGGACAGTTCTCGTGTCGTTTTACGGCCGGTCTGATGCGAGAATCTGAAAATTTTAAGGCGTTACTAATAATAATCGCGATTCCCTTCGTTATCCTAAAGGTTTACGAGTAATCTATGGATCCTTTGGTGTTCTGGACGTCGTCGGGGAAATGAGAATGAATGACCAGTTGGCTACCTTTCAATCCTGATTTGGATGTCCCTGTTAACAACAGGATTTACTGTGCTGCAGAAACAACGTATACCTCGCGTCAACAATAGTCAATGTTTATTGGTAAAAATTCTGTACGACATAAAAACCACAGAACTTATTGGCCGACCTACATCGTAGAAACTAACAGCGTAACATTCGCGGACTTTCACGATACTCGAAAGGAAAATAAATCACTGTTTATCGAAATATTCCGGGAATGATTGATGAACAAATACTGTTCCGTCCAGCTGTAACATAAATCTCTGGCCGTTGTACAAGGATCGAGGAATTGCAGCGATTTTTGTTTACGTCCGACCGTTCGCGCGGCTGATTGGTTTTTAAATACCGCGTGTTTCGATGTATCAGTAGATTACGCCGACATTTGGCGAACGACCGTTCGATTCGGTCCGTAGCGCCGCGCTGGATATCCCCGATTTATAAAACCGAGGAGATCGGTATCGGTTGGTATATTCGATTGGCCCGGCCGGAGAGCATCGATTACCTAATTGGGAAAAAGTTAAACGCGAGTCCCGGAGATCACGCGATGTCCCGGAGATCTTAACGATCGCGTCGCTAACGAGATAGGCCAGTTCTAGGTAGTGGCGCGTTAACGATGGTCTCCCACCGTCCGAAATATTTTATATCCCCCGGATACCTTGGCCGGTGGATCCACCATTAATTTCCGAGGCACCGTCGTTTCGCGCCTAATAAATGTTCCCTTGAAAGAGTCCCGGGATCGTCAACGCGCAGTCGATTCGATAATTTACTATTTTCGCCGCCGTAAATAAGCGCATCGGTTGCCACGTTTATAGCGTCGACCCCGTAGAACCACGGGGTCCCGCAACGAAAAGGATCATCGCGAAATAAGCCGGAATAAAACCGAGAATCATGGCGTCCCGGTTCGATTACATGTCGGTCCCTTTTATATCTCGTCTCTCTCTCTCTCTCTCTCTTTATCTTATTTTTGCTCGTAGTCCACCCTTTTCTTTTTGCCTCATAGAAAACAAAAACACGAAAAGAGCAGAAACAAAACTCGGCCAGAAGACAGCACAAAGAATGGCCGGACGATACCATCTTTGTTAGCGCAGTTGACGGTGAAAATGGTAATAAAATGTTCGCTAGGCTCTTTGCCGGTCTCGCCGCGAATTTACGGGCAGATCGATCGTAAAATACAAGGCTTGTGAAACCGAGGCAGCGATAACTTTCGTTCGGTATTCACCCGTTCCGATGAAATACGCGGAAATTCGAGCGTAACTGTCAGCCATCCGATTAACGCCCGGAGATTTCCAAAATGCCGAGTTTATGCAGACGATCCCTCGCCGGTTTGTATGCAAATCCTCTAACCTTTGAAACGCCGTGAAATCACAATGAAATCCTTCGATTCGTATCCATCGACTGCCATTAAAACTAACGTTACACGGAAAATCGCTGGCACTCTGTCTTCCCATCGAACCGTTATGCCAGGGAACAGAACCTCGTTGTCCGTTTGAACTTTATTATCTTCTAATTACGGATCCGACCACGGCGCCCGTAAATTACAAACCACGGATCTGGTCACGCGTACAACAAGCAGTCCCCGCTATACTGGTTCCTGGAAACCACTTAATAAATAAATTACATCGCCGGTTCGTGTTCATTTACTTCGCTTCGTACATTTAACGAGCCCCGACAAAGAGTAGCGCAAAATCGAGTTAGGCTGTTATCGGCTGAGACTGCATTTCTTTGAGACTGGTTGATGCGTTATCTTCGGCTTGTGAAACTAGTTATCTTCGGATATTGAACCCGACCATGGGTTTCTTATGAGACGCAACTGGACTCGCAGAAGTACCCGCTGTCCGTAACTGTGCTGTCTTCCGGCGGTAATGTAGTTGGCTTCTTTGCCGCCTATTGGACAGCAAGAGTTCGGTACGTTTTTCGATTTTCAAAAACGATTCTGAGTTTAGTCATTTTTGGATGTAACAGACGTCTCAGGTTTGCGGAGTCTTTGCGATCCTTGTAACGCAGCAACACTCGATCGAAGCTCTCAGTCTATAAACTTGTTCAACTCCTTGTCTACCACGGACAAGATATCTCGTCAAATGCGTTTATCGGGAAGTATCGGGACGCGAGATATCTCGTCCGTTTTATCCAAGGGTAACAAAAGTATTCCTAATATTAATTAATCTCTCAAATGTAAATGATTAATCGACTTGTCATTTGTGTTTGCAGTTGTCTACTATTTTTCAATTTTTTCTAAATTCATCAAATAATTCTTTCACTTGAATGTGTCATATAATATCCATATAATATCCATAAACCGATGTCGTATTTACGTTAATTGTGGCATAAATGTTGTTATATATATTTTGTCTTATGTTACGTCTCCCGAAATGTTTATAATAATGACGTGTATCTGTCCTAAACGTGCGAATCGGTGATTTTCAACTTTTCCGATTGTGCTTCTGGAGAACGTACGGCTCTCGGCGGCTTCTTATATAAAATCAGCTAGTGAAGTAGCGATGGCGATACATTTCCATTCTAACGATATTCCGTATTGATACATATTGACAATCAAAGTATCGATATTCCGTATCGATACAATTACCGCTCATGTATATATTCGTGTCTTGATATCAACACGTGTTACCTTTATTTTGATTGACAATGTATTAATAAATATAATTTCATCTGTATAGGATTCGTCAAGTCAATTTGAATGGCGATTGAATATCGATAGTCACGGAATCGATAGAGATTAAATATCAATATTGTTAGTAGTGATATTTACGATTTTATAGCTTAAGTATTGATACAGCAATAGATCGTTACATGAAGCATCGATATCGATATCGTATTCATGTATCGGACTTGAAATTATCGTTATCCCGATATATTGTTACTGTATCGTCTCGCGTTATGACGTGATCGTTTACATTACAGAATCCGTGTCCCATTCTGATTGTTTACTGAAAGTTTGCTGGTTAAAAGAGGGGAATAATCCGCAGTATAATTTATTATTATTATTCATTATAGACGGGCAGAAGCCCTTTTTACATAAGTATTTACAAAGAAAAGGAAAAAAACAAAGACAAAGAAAAAAAAACCAAAATAATACTGGTACAATCGATAAGTATTATCATATAATCCTGCCTAGTTGCATTTCAAAATTTGCAAAGATTAAATGAAAAAATCAATAATGTTATAAGTAATGCATGATTTTGCAATAATGCGATTCATTGAATTAATTAATCCATAAGTAGATTTCGCTTTAAGTAATTGTTAATTAAATTAGAAATAATGCATTTCTATGACATTCGTTTCCTCGCGTTTCGCGTGACAATTCGGTAACACCATTCGGAGTGTCCGGTTTATCCGTTTTTTGTTCTGCAATTGAATTCTATGGTGCGATTAAATTTCCTTGACTGTTTTACAAACCGTAAAACGGAAGTAACGTGATACCATGTTTGCTGTCGTTGTTGTGTTCTATCTGAATCAAATTTTTTGTTCGCCGTGCGAGCTCTCGAACAGTTTCGAGCGTCATACGGAAATACCGTGGTATCTGCGAATTCAATGACCACAGATTAACAAATAAATTTATTCGTTTATTATTACTTACGCTCTAAATATGAAATCTTAGGCTTATGCAAAACTTTGTTGCAATAAATATTTTCAAAACTTCTTTGACCATCTGCAAATTAATAATTATTATTTAGAGCATTAGTTGAAATCCACATTTTGACAAATATATTTACAAGTTCAAAGTTAATTTCTTTGAACGAAGAATTTCTGAGAAGAGTTTAACTTCACTCTCTTTCCTAGTGTATATCGGAATGACATAACGTCACTCGGAGAATCGCACTATAAACCGAACGTGCTGAAATACATAGGAGGCACATAAATTCGACGACAGATAGATTCTCTTGAAAATGTTCTCCCCATAAATCCAGTTCGTCAGTCCCTTGAATACGTGACGACTATCAGCACGGTCCTCGATTTTATTACGTTTTGACGACAAAGATTTTAGCAATCGTAATATGACATAATGAAATTTGAGCGGTGTCGAGCGACGAAAAGCGATTCTATGGCGCTCTCTAGGTAAATTCTTGCGAACTGTAGGGGGCGGGATCACTCTGCCTTCTCTTCTTCTTCTTTCTGCTTGTCGCCCGTCGAAATGTCGTCACCTCTATTTTCCACCTTCGGCTGGGCTTTCTTTGCACGTCTGCAAATCCTCTAGTCATGTCTCGGAATCGTAATCGAAGAGATGTCATATCCTATCCCCGGCTGTTCAATAATGTCTTCTATTATTCCTTACCTTTCAGCTTTTTTCCTTGCGATGACGATCAATACGGAAACTCCAGGAAAATCATTGCGAAAGTTTTGACAATAGCCTCCGGCTATCGTATCACTTATACATTCACCTCGAAATTACGAATGAAGACTCAGATGTGTAATAATATTAAAATTTGTTGAGTCTGTTAACCAAAAATTTGATATATTACCACTGATGTCAAAATTCATATAATTTTTGTCAAATTTTTCTTAATTATTAAATTTTAAAGAAGAGAAAGATTGTTGATGCATGATTTTTATCTTATTCAAGATATTAAAGAAGGAAATAATTTCCTACTGGATTCCTGTTTTTTGAGACTGAAGTAAAAATTTATATTTTGCATAAACATTTGTAGTCTGTAATTTCAAGTTTATAGTACTGGTCAGAAGTTAATTGCTATAGTAATAATAATTATGAAGGATTTAAAACGATCAGGCTAGAATTTAATATTTTTTATATAGACAAATCTGCGAGACAAAGTACGTTTGTCGACGCGGGCAGAAACGTTTAATTTAGGCGTGTCACTCTTAATGTATCAAGGTTTTATAGGATGGGGTATTCTATTCAAAGAGAATGCAATATTCTTCGGTAACGTGGCTTACACCAGCGACCACGAATAAAATTCGCAAGAACCGAGGATCCCGGTGAGGGTGGATGGCGGAAGAGGTTCAATGTCTTGCGCTGGATCATCGATCACGTCCCCCGGAAGGGGAACCCTTTTCTGGTCTTATACGCCACTCTCTCGCTCATTGTCAGGTGATTCCTCTCCACCCCTGCCAGTCTCCAGGACCCTGATGTTTCGTCGAACCGGATAACTGGATCATGATAGTAGGATTCCCTTGTTTTTTCGGAAAAGGATATTTTCAATATTAATTACTATGACCTTAGTATCTGCTACAAAAAGTACGCATGTTTATACGATAATACGGTAATGTATACGGCAAAATTTTATCGATTCTTGTAAACCTGTAGTTACTTTGGATTTTATAAATTTTCTTGTGCAGTGCTGGAAAATACATTATTGGAACACATATACATTTGTTACGTGTATTGTAAAATCAATTAAGTATTTCCAATGTGAATAATTATTTCAAATCAATCAATTGAACGCAGTTGAGAAAATACTCTATGAAAATATTTTATCCAGTACTGATAAAAGATAATGACAGTTTTTCGGAAATCGGTAATTTAGTGTGTTAATAGATTTTGAAGCCATTGTGTTTGGGTGTTCTTAGACTCTTCATGGTGCGAGTGCTGCGCCTTCGAATCGCGTCGGCCGTGTTCTTTTACGTGTTTTCCGGATGGCCGGAGGAAAGGTGGAGAGACGAAGTCGCGTGATGGCATCCCCTCGCTTGGTAAATAAATTACCCCGACCTTATCAGGGGTAATAGGAGCGCGCACGACACAGATTGGTCGGCGTTGGGCACGCGAATTAAAAGTTACTGGCCCGCCACGGCTCGCAGGTTACGGGAAAAGCCGGCATGAACGCGACAACAAGCACCTATCGGCCCCGGTGTTTTATTCAAGATTAGAACAATCCAGGACTATCCCTCGGATCGTATCGCCGCGTGTAATTATTTATGCTTATCATCGCAGAAATTAGACCCGCCGTTATTATTCTGCGTGACGTCTCCCGCGGTCCCTGCGGCCACCAGTGATTTATTCGCGGATCGAAAGCGTCCCTGAAAATAGGACAATTCACTCTTGTAGTCGGTGTAATAGCGACGACCCAGATCGCACGGCTTATTTTAGACTTTGCATTCGCGATTAGCCCCGCTTCTGAATGGAGGGTGTAGTATAATGGGAGTTTGGTGTGACGTTATGAATCTTGTTACTAGATTTAGGGATTTGCACCCGTTCGATTAATTCGGGGACGAAGCGCATCATACTCGTGAGCCGTAGGCAATTTTATAATCACTTTACCGGCAACCACTCCTCAACTCTTCATCAATGCATCTATTGAACGCCTCGAATTACATTATTTTATAATCAAATGATACATATCGTTGGCACTCGTAACACAGAGTCAATGTTACCGTCTATACAGAGTGTTCTATTAAAAGTTTTGCAAGCAATTTTTTTCCCGAACTATAGCTTTTTGTAACAAATATTTAAAAACTTACTCTGATTCGAGAGCGACATCTTATGGTGGTTACAAATATTCTCTAGGTGGACGTGCTTCAGTCTAGTTAAATCAAATTTGGAACGACAAGTCAGTGAATTCGTCTCGGGAAAGGCTACCCGCTTACTTAAATAAACATATAGTTTCGTATTAAAAAAACAGAGGTACTGCATTTTGTTTAATTTCTGTTTTTCACGTTAGAGCTAGAAAATTTGCATTTTCATAGAAATCCGCAGTCTAACCACAGCCATTACTTCTGATGGAAGAACCAATTTGAGAATCTATTACTTTCTCACAAAAAGAGTGAAACTCTCTCGAGTTGTCGCGGGCCACAAATATTCCCAACAGCGAGCACACCGGAAAGAACAACGGATAACCGATTAGTATATCGAATACCGGATACTTTGTACACTCGATTTAGCCGATCGGCCGTCAATCACCGTTTCCGACGGCGAAACATCAGCGCGTCGAGAATTTGAGTGCCGTAAAAGAAATCGGAGCGTTCTCGATTCGTCGCTCACGATTTCCCGCGAATGTATTTCACCGTTCAGCCCGACGCAGCAACTTCGTTGGCACGTATCTTGCATAAGGATACCGTTCGGCCAAGCTGCGAAACTTTCCCGTGTTTCTTTTATTTTTTGCTCGGTTGCCCCTCTTGCTCGTCATTTCCCCATGCACCGTTGCGAGGGTGTTCGAAATTTTTTCTCATCAGAGTCTCCTTCCCTCTCTGGCGTTCGCTTTCGCGAAGCTTCGCACTTTTCTCGATCTGCTCGGTCGAGATGATCCCGTTTCCTTCTCGTGGCCTGGCCGGTATACCGGAAACTACGAAGTGCCGCCGGAAGGAGGAAAAAAAGCCCGACCCGGCTCGGCCCGGCCCGGAATGCGTTTACTTCTGGCTGATTGATACGATTTTATTGGTTCACCGGGATTTATCGACACGCTGTTTTGCATATGATTGATCTACGCCGATTCGCTCGTTTCCTCGATACGATACGAACCGTTACCTCCTGTTTACCTTTCTCCTGCGTCCTTGTCTCCCTTTCTCTCACACATACTCTCACACACTCTCATTCTCTCCCTCTCTCTCTCTCTCTCACAAACACACACACGTTCCATTATCGGTCCCGCTCGCAATTGTGTCCTCCTGTCCGAGACACGAGCATTGGCTGCGAAATAGTAAGACGTATCCCGTCGGATTCACCGTTGCGACGGTATCGCGCTTCCAACCGGCATTTTTCAAAACATCGTCCGAGAAAATGGAACTCCGTTATTGAATTTCCTCTTCCTTTATTCGATGCGGGGGTGGAGCACGATCTATGGGCGGATCGTGGACGAGACGATATAAACGGTGCCGGATTAATGCTGCTTTCGCCGCTCGGACAATTGAGCCACTTTTCGGCGGAGATGGAAGTAAACTTTTGTGTTTAACAAGATTTTGTCCGAACTTGTATTCGCTCGAGAAAATCCGTACATTCATGTGGAATTTTTTTGAAAGGGAATTAGGAAGTTCTTTAAAAAGTATTCTCATGAAACAGGTATTTCGTTTTGGGTATCCAATAGTCTGTTTCAATCGTACATGCATGTAGACTGCAGATGCTAATACAAAATAAAGATGTTCTGCACCAATTTTGAGACGTTGAGAATAGACAAAAATTCTATCCTTAACAGTCGCGATAAATAAAAATAATGAGACAGTGATCTATAATTTCTCCTATGTTTGCACCATTTTAACTAATTGTTCTTATAAATGCATAAAATGATTTACAATTATAATGATTATAATTCTTACACCCTTTTAATGTACGTTACGTAATCCCTACAATTTCTCAATTAGTAAATTGTGGAATTTTTCTAATTCCTTTACAACTTTCAGCAAATCGGTGAAATAGCAAAGTCTATTGAAAGCTCCGGAAGAAACTTCTATTCTAAAAAATTCAGAGTTAAAGAAGTTCAATGCTGCTCCTGAAGTATTGAAGTCGAGAAGCTTTTAGCTGCAAAGCTCAGTATCAAAAGGTTGACAGTGTGAAGCATTAGGTACAAAAGTTTTGGCTGTTGAATAGTATCGCCTTAGAATTCAGGAAATCTATTGTGATAAAATGATGTCATGAAATTGTGAAGGCGTTATGATCTTGAAAGCTTCTATTCGAAGTAAAATAAATACCTACACGTGTAATACATATTTGTTTCTACTGTATTCAGATTACACTTGGTAATGTGTTTATTAATGAATTTACTTGCCAACATAATGTATTTATACTGATAGACATATATAATTTATATTGATACATTGAGTATAGGATTATATTCAAATAATTGTATAACTCACGAGTGGCTTCTCTTAAATTAGAGTTATGCATATTTACACAATCAGTCATAACTTAATTGTTAAACTTAGAACATATTTATAATGTACACACTATAATACATGCATATTATATTTTCAAGAAAGTATAATAAAATTTTGAAGTAGAAGCACTATACTGAGTAAAGCTTCAACAAGATTTCGTATGTATTTGTGATTAGAATATAATATTTAAGATATTCAAAGACAGTTCGTAAATTATATTTCGTAAGAGTAAAACCAGGCAATGCTGATTAAACTGATGAATGATTGGAACTGCCCTCATAAAAGCATTTAATAAACATTGCCCATGACACTATGATTTATCTGAGTTAAATATATTCGTTCTCTTCTGTTACAGGTGAGTCGGTAAAACAATCATATTTGTCATCCACGAATTTTTCCAGGACTAATGGAAACTCTTGCGGTAAGACCTCTCCTTGATTTACGAGCTCGGGATATGAATGTGCAGGCAGAGGTTCGGTAGAAGTGTCGGGGGTGAGTTATTAGCTGAAAAATATGTTTTCGTGGAAACTTCGGTTTAAATTGACAAAGGGGCCAAGTTTTCAACGATGCAAATCGCGCCACCGTCGCCCCGCGCGACCCCCTCAAAAGACGTGATTTATATTCGCATTAAGGGATTTTAAAGAACGTTTCGACGAGTCCGGCATAAATTTGTCGACTAACTGCCATCGATTTCTTGCCACTCATTTGGCGAGCTTAAAACTCGCCGCGGTTATACGCAATTGAAATTATTTAAATTTGTGTGGCAGCTTAATTAATTTTCTCGTCGAACCTCGGATTCGATAAATGCTCTTTCTAAAAGCACAGAAGGAATGACATTAATTTATGATGTGGTTTTACCAATCGTTCTCGCGGTTCGGAGTATTTAAAAGGTATATTAGTTTGGAAAAGAAGTATCGAATAAATTTGATATTCGCAACAATGAGATTGAAAAAGTTAGGTTTATATGGATAGCCTTTTGTGGATTAAATTCGCATTCCCTTTTGTCATTCATCGTAACCAAAGGAGGCAATTATGTGGCTCGTTTAGCCCAGTCGTCTCCCATTAATCCATCTCCCATTTTAATTCAGAGCACAGTAACAAACGTGTCAGGTAGATACTTATGCCACTGCACCATAGTCTGGAAGCGCTCGCCGGAAACGCATGCAAATCTCGACGGGTCTCTCTGATCTCACTGATCCTTCTCCCTTAATTGCAATTAATTCAGGACTGACATCTCGGCCATTGCAAGAATACTGTTCTAAACATACGGTGATTTCTAACAAGGGCAGACCTAACGGTTATGTCCTCTATTTTCTATGGAAGTAATAAAAAATGGAGTGTACGTAAATTAATTCTCGGGGAAATGATTCCTGGGAATATATCGTACATGATTCGAGCATTGCTTATGCTTATATATTGGTAAGAAAAATGTATAATTGGTGTATAAGAATCCGCCGACTAGTTATAATAAACAAAGACAGAGACTTTCACATTTCCAGGAATGAAAATACTAATTGAAGGCATAAACAGAGCTAATCTCCGTTACTAGCGAAAACATCAAAGGCGTCTGCCACGAAAGGAAGGCTTAAATCGTAAGATAGCTTGTTGCAAGATGTAACGACGGTATTAATTTTCGCTGGAAGATTGACGCGGCTGCGATGTCGCTTCGCGTTAATGTCGGCCGTGTTGAATCATACGTTTAACGCGTAGTTAGTCTTGCAAATTTCGAGAGATATTGTCAGAATACACTAGGTCAGCCAGAATTATGGAAATGTTTGCCTTTCATTGTCGATGTACATGCACCCCCGCTGACCACCCTCTCGCCCCGGGGTTGCGAGGGGCTGTGAGAAATAACTGACATTCGTCGATGCGGTTGACGACTGTTTCGAGCTGCGGTTGTAAAAGGAACAAAGGGCGAAAGGGACAGGACGTCTGAGTGGCCGGAGGACGCAGGAGATCTTAGGGAAGGGAGTAAGGAATATCCCAGGGAGACTCCAGCGAAACTTTTGGTAGGGTGGGGTAGGACGCTAACTTGGTTCGACTAATACCGCGCGAGGTCTCGTCTACTTTAACCCAGACCTAACTTAGCCTTAGATTAGACCAACGGACCATGTACTTGTTCACCTGGCACTGTCTTTACCGACACGATCCTCGACATAACCGTACCTTTCCTGTACCTGCACTTTATACACGGCGCGGCGCCGCGTTCGCCGGGATTGCCAGGCAAAGATACATGGAAACCTTTCTCCGAGAAATTTATTCCGCCCTTGTTTGCGTTGGCTAGCTTCCGTCTGTTCTTCCACCGCTTTTTCCTTCATAGGCCCACATCTCTATGTTTTTTTAAAAGTTCTTTGCTCAACTTGTTGAGAGTCCTCCACGACATATTCCGTCCATTTCGAAACGAGCGGCGATGTCGGTACATGTTTTTCCTGCGTGGGTCGTAACACTTACTGCGAACAGCTGAGAAGATCTAGAGGGACTTAAACACTTAACTTTTTAGTTGTTTTATTGATACTTCATCTAACTATTAGCATTGGAAAATTGTTCGCGTGACTGCGCTGAATTTTTATTATAGAGGTGGATTATTTTGAATATACATTGATCCGCAGTCTAATCACTAAGCTATTTTGAGCACATTGAAATTATTAACAGCTGAAATACATGTTTGTGTATGTTGTATTTCTAATAATTAGCACAGAAGAACATTTTTATTTTGTATAAAGATCCGCAGTCTGATTATAAGTTTTCCTGTAAGATTTCCTCGCTTATTCAATTTTAATGAACATACAAAATTACTTCAAAATGGTACAAAATAGTTAAACCAAATTACCAAAAATGAACATGTTCTTATCTTTTTGTCTTCATCCAGACGGGAACATAGGTTAATAGGTTCACATTCGAAAACTTGATCGATTGAAAACCGATCGATCAATTTCATGGTTTCATTTGTAATGCGGTTCGATCGGTGCAGTATTTGCTACAATTAAACTTTTCACGCTCCGAAATCGACGTTCCTCTGTCTCGGATATCTCAATTTTCATCGAGCTCCGGAATTAATTTGTAATCTGAGTGTACATTAAACGTTGGAATTCTGGATTGTGAGCTGGTCAGCTGGGAGAACGGAATCTTAACCGAATCCTGTTCGCTTCATATCTGAATTAGTTTCGATTCGCGCGCCGGTATCGCCGTCTACGTGTTTCATGGCCCGCCTAAGCCTTGAAAAGTACATAACGCCCCTTTGACGGACGCAGGATCTGTAGCGGATCCTGCTTTGTGTACTTAAGGAATCGACGCCAAACATAATTAGAGGTTTCGCCCGTTTGCTCCCGACAAACACACTCCTAGCTAATACGGTCAAACACATTCCGCTGGATCCTCTAGTTCTGAACTTCGTCCTCGGGTGTAGTACGCGGCGATGATCATTAAACTGCGTTTGTATCTGTGCATCGGTACATACCGACGATCCTTTAATTATCATCGAATTAAATCAGCCTAGTTGCATTAGAGTATTAAAGTGTCGGTGATTGTGAAAATCACTCACATTACTGTATTTGTTCGAGGCATTTGGAACTCTGCGTTCAAAGTTGAAGTGAAATTTGTTTTCCACTATGTAAAAATGCTGTAATATTATTGGTGTTTAATAATATAGATAATTCAATTTTTTCAATGGTTTATTCGTCGCTATCCATTCTAGACGTCAGCCGAAAACATGTGAATTTGTATGATTATGATACTAACATATTTCCGCTCGGAAATAGTATTACCGATTGCATCATACCCAACAACAAAATTCTAAAATAGCACAGTGCACTTTCAATCTGTGCAGAGCACTTAAGGATTTACAATTTATTCCAGATCGTTTTAATCGTTCGTAATTGCCCTAAATACGATTTCCGGTTCTATAACACGATAGATCAATAGTTTACTTCTACAACAGAGATTACGCTTATGAGTTTGCTCGAAGAGATGGAAGATTAAGTGGAGGAGCAGAATGGTGTAATTACTCTCCAATTGCCCTGAGCGATTATTTCATCTCGTACTGACTATAATATCCGTTAATCACGGTTTAACGACAATTAAATAGATAGAACGAGTTACACGTGGACCGACAAACGTAATTTATATTTCGAGTGTCAAAGATTTCATTTTCTTCAATTAGTTGATCAAAATCAAAATATTGTATACTCATATTTGATTTTTCATAACGTTGGAAACGTTCGTTCTTTCTCCTTTGTATCGCGTCTAAGTAGACAGAATTACAAATTTTCTTTCCAATTTACGTTTCTTTGTTATTTTGCCATTACTCGCGACCGGTTTCCGCCATCAGCCGGAAATGTGACTGAGAACATGAAAACAAGAAGAGCTGTGAGATATTTCATTCCGACGCTTCCAATATAAAACATTTTCCTCCGGACGAGACATTAACATCTCGTTGAATATATTTGAATACATCTCTTGTGTATTTTTACAAGAGAAGCTTAAACTTTGCTTCTCGCAAGAAGAATCTTATCTGCCCTCCCCCGCTCCCTCTCTATCGCGATAGTTTCATTTTCACGCGGCAACTTCGCCGACGTTGCATTCTTAAAAATTAAATTTCTCGAACCCGTCAGAAATTTTAAACCTCGGCCGACTATTATGAAACGAAGAATACCTTCCAGGTCGGCCTGTCACATATAAATCTCCGCCAACCGAGGTGCAATATTTATGGAGAACCGGTAGATCCGGCGGAGTTCTCGTCCGTGGCAGCCGCATAATTAGGTCCTGGGAGGACAGTTCCAGAAAGTCGCGTAACTTTGTAACAGAATTAAGCCACCATATCTCATTCTATCTTTGCGCGTTTATTCGCTCGCTCGTTCGCCACCCTCTCGCGCTTGTTCCCCCCGCGTTTCACCCTCTCGGTTGCAGTTACTCCTTTCAGAATCACTTGAACCCTCTCCCCCGAGCACCGTGCCACTCTGTTTCCGTGCCCAGACCTCGCTTATTAAATTCCTCGAAGTTTCTTCTCATTTGACACAGTAGCACCTCGTGTCTTTACGGCCTGTAGCTGCGTTTCCAAGCCGTTCGCCTCCTCCGGCCGTGGCGTTGCGCGTTCACCGCCCTCACTTTCCCTTCGTCCTTGTCCCGCGAACTGTGACCTTCCAGCACATGGTTGACTTAAGCGCAATTTAATATGGTTTAAGTTCGCTGCGAGGAGCAAGGCACGGGAACAAGTTGCCTTCCTTCCACCCCTACCCCACCTAATCAAGCCTCGCTTTAACCCTGAGAACCGCTCCCGAGAGACGTTGGAAACTACTTGTCCAACTAATAATCGCGCGGGATTTCCAAACTGAAACTTAGCGCGCGCGCTCGCTACGTCCCGCGAACGCTCCGGAGCCTGCCACCGACACCGTGGTATCAATTTATACTACACCGAGATGCCTCGAGACGATTTTTCCTTGTCCTCGGTCCCGCTGTATCTCAAATCTGATGACGCTTCTCCACTACGCATCCGTACGAACGCGGATTTTAACTCGCAGCGATATTTCGGGGCTGATCGGATTAATGGTACACAGTGCTGGACAAAATTTTGTATAGCTAAAAGAAGAAAATGAACATTTGAACCAGGCTACATATCGGATGCGCCCTCTAAAGTGAGGTACTTTTTTTAAGGAAGTGGTGAAAAAATACTGTTGCGTACACAGTACGGGGCTCGGGCCGCGGATGTTCGGCGTACCCATATCCGTTAAAAAATCATTCCACTCCCGGGACTTAGCTGTCCCAATGTTCATCGAGATACGTGGACACTGCTTTCGGAATTACGCGCGTACCTCGTACAATAGGTTCTCTACCCACGCATGTTCTACTAAACTTTATTTTGTATGGTATAAATGTGGGAGGTCTAAATCCCCACCAAAGCAGGCGAAACGCGCGTGCCGCGAGAAACAGACGGATAACGTCGAGATAAATAATAGACGAAGACCATTGATAGAAAAGATGAAGAAGAAACGATCTCGAGGAGTCTCGTGCCGGTGGTCGCCTTGTACAATTGTATCAGATCTTTGTTGCACCTTTTTATTATTTTATTAAATACAGTATTCGTGCGAGCCGATTCTTTCATTGATCCCCGTCCGCGTACAACGATTGGTTAAGTCGATCGCAATCAATATATATAAAAATATGAATATATATAATATAGATAATTATAATAGCTAATTTGTAAGAATACCCAAACGTTTCGATTCGGATTTGAATCATTTGGTTCGAGACCACGTTTGCTATTAGGAATTTTTAATAGTAGAGGAAAAGAAAGGTGGTGTTGCGCCGATAAAATCTGTTCCTATCTTAATATTTACAATCGGTATAACAAAACTCCAATTATATAAAATAGGGAAATCCTACATACAAAAGGTAAGAGAAAAAAATATGAGCATGAGCTGATGTTACAAAAGCGAAATTGATTGCATCTTGGTGTTGACCAAAATTAGTGAACGGAGGGTGTTACGTGATATATAATCTTCTGAAAAATCTAAAAATATATGGAGAAATAGAACAGCCGGAAGACTCCGTGCTACAACAGAACGTGATAGACGGGCTATTTTCTAGGCGTCGCATCTAATTTTAAGGGATCCGCAAGAAAAATGGCTGAAGAAGCGGGAGTGTAAACTAACGTAAGGAATGTGCGTCGTATTCTGCAACAGAGAAAATTTATTAAATGCAAAAAATTGAAGCAACGACCTTCCTTAATGGAAGAACATAAGGAAGCTCGTTTAAAGCTTGTACGTGATTTTCTTTGGAGAAGGAGTAAAGAGATGTGATTTTCAGTTGTGAGCAAAATTCAATTCAGACAAAATGCATTTCAGTTTGATGGAATTATAAAAAATTGGTTAGCTTTTGAAGGCGTCAACTGAACCTTGTTCCCGAGTGAATATATACGATTAATGCTGCGAGACTGATTGCTACATTACTGGGTACCGCTACGCTGATTCCAAGAAGTAGTGGGGACTGTGGTTCGGATAATTGAAGCTTTATTGTATACAGATAAAATCGTACCAGCTCGCTATGATCTGTCAAATATAGTGGGGGGACTTGAATAAGATCTCGCTCGGCGTTGCCGACGGTAATAGCCGGGTTTGCAGATTTTTGCTTACACGTACATCGAGAAACCCATTAGTGGATCTGAGCCCGATACATTAGTGATCAATGTCCACTCCACTTCGCAATCGTTGGAGTTTGAGCGAGAGTTTACTGAGAATCGAATCGAATCGGGTCCTAGCCGAGTTTCCTCCCTCTCGCCTAATGCTCGCCACCTCGTCCGCGCGTGATATTTACTCCATAAATCTGACTTAATTAAAGTCGTACCTCGATATCGCGATTCAGCCGGGTAACAACGTTACCGTCTCTCGCATTCTACGTAATCAAGTGCATAGAACAAACTTGATAGAACGCTTTCTCTCTCGTCCTCTCTCTCTCTCTCTCTCTCTCTCTCTCTCTGAGTGGAGAAGCTCTTCTGCGAGCGAGAGCAGTCGTTCCCGCTTTATCTGCCGCGCGGGAATAGGGCGGAACCGCGCCGCTCCACGAGACTTCCGCTAAACTTATTATCACGTCGTATCTTTTCTTCAATGGATATTGATTCGTGGTCGATTCCCGTGACTGATTCTAGCGCTCCGGGTCCTGGGGTCGCTTCGTTGCCTCCGCTTCTTCGGATCCAATGAATAGATGGAAATAAAAACACGGCCGATACGGCACGTTGCGCTTAGTATTGGTGAGAATATAAGGGAATACTACTATACCTTGTCCGACGAGACGAACCAGTGAATGTCAACGGGACCCATGGAAACCACCGATACAAATTTCCCCGACACGGTTTTCACCGACACCAGATTTGATCGACGACTACTTTGGCCGTCAACGCCTTCAGCCGACAACGAAACTAAAATCGTTGTCGGTCAAATTCGTGATCTATAATCTATACCTTATCTTTCACTAGCTACTTGAAGAAAGTAACATCAATTTTATCGCACTTGAGGTTATGTTTCGTGGGTTCCATGAAAATCACTCTCACAAATTTCCCCAACACGGTTTTCACCGACAATGTTTCATCGATTTCCAGATTTGGTTGACGACTACTTTGGCCGACAACGTCTTTAATTCACAACGATTTTGACAGACAACGAATCTAAAGTAGTTGTCGGTCAAATTCGTGTCGGTCAAAATCGTTGTCGACCAAAGTAGTTGTCGGTCAAATCTGTCGGAAAACCGTGTCGGCGATTTCCATGGCACCCATATAAACATAGCCTCAAGTGCGATAGAGTTGATGTTACTTTCCTCCAGTAGCCAGTGAACGGACGAGGTATAGATTATAGATATTCATTAGCAAATATAATAATAATACAAAATCTGTTAAAAGAAATTCCGATATTATCGGTTCGGATAATCGAAGTTGTTCGGTGAATCGTATATTAAACGAGCAAATATGCTCTGATTTATGTCATGTTTCGTCTCGCTTCAATCAGGGAAATATCACAAATATGCTGTTAAAAGTTTCATAAAAGAATAATTGAAAACAAGATAGTTTCGTAATTGGATCAGTACCGTTTCGCCGATATATCTAATCCCGTATCATATTACACCCCTCAACGATCGAGCTTCAGGCTCTCCCAAAGGGGATAAGTTTTTCGCAGATACTGTGGACACTTCTTTCACGTACATCGTCGCCACTGTATTTTTTAACCTAATACATCAAGATCAACGTTGACATTCTCATTAGACCCAATAGAAGTAACTAATTAGTTGAATTGGCTACGAAATTATACTTAGGGAAGGTTTGTCAACCGTTGTTTCTTCGTTCCACGTATTTCAAAAGATGATTTATACGAAGATTGTCCAGGAAAGTACTTCCTAAAGCAGATTCGAAACGTAAACAGGTACAAATCGCGAATGGTTCGACCATGGAAATCCATCCAATATTTATCCCGGAGACACGTTAGAATCGCGGCGAATGGCGCCGTTTCCGGTGGTCCCCGGCGAAAGTTCTTCGGGAGTCAGTTCCACGGGCGAAGTAATATATTTTGGCAGGGACTTACGACTTCCGACAAATTTAAACGCACTTCATACTTCTCCGGCGATAGGTATCGATTCCTGTGTGCACGGCTGCCGGCACGGACTCGATATAATCGTGTTATTCCGGAAGCCGCGTCGTCGCGTGCTCCTCCCGCTTCCTCGTTCTCCTTATTTGTCTTGTCTTCCGTTCTGCTCGCAAAAGAGAGCAACGCGGAACTGAATATCCTTGCTCTGGGAAGACACCGAGAAAGTGGAACGAAGGAAGAGACCGCGGGACAGGGAAAGAGACGGAGAGAGAGAGGGAGAGAGTAAGGGGTGGATAAGAGAGGATGGAGGGGTCGAAGGGACACGTCTATGTGAAATACAGCGCACGAAGGCCGCCAGGCAAAGAGAAGAGAGAAGGACGGGCGGAAGAGGAGGAGTAGGAGGAAGGAGGCAATGGAATTTGATATCGTGCGCAGGAGCGGGAAAATAAAGTGGAAAAATTCCATCTGGTCAGACGTATCAAGCTCTGTGTCCTTCTGCCTGGCACCCAGAGGAAGCGGGACAGAGGTACACGGGGACAACTCTGGTAGACACTCAATACACTTTTCCTCGATTCCGCGGAAAAAGGAGCGAGTCACCCCTGTACCGGGGGATGAAGATTCACAGCGTCGAGCGGAAAATTTATTACGCTTTTCCTGTATTTCCTGCTGTGAGGAATACGCACCAACGAACGGTTAGTCCACGGAATGTTGTTTACGCGTTCCATACTCCGTCAGTTTCACAGATTCATTTTGACGCCCCTCCACCCCTCTTTACTTTTAGATGACGCTAATTATACTTGCCTGTTTCTTTTCATATGCTTCTCGCTTGTCGGCCCAACTGGATTTAATGAGTTTCTTCCGCTCGGAATTAGCAGAGCATCGAAACGAGTTTGTTGTGTATGAAATGCTGTTATCTCTTTTGTTCGTCCATTTGCAGGCATGTTGTCGAAATGGATTTTTGGCGGAATTATTCGCCGCTGTATTTAAAAGGGAACAATACCTCTTCGGGAACAGGGTTCGTTAATGCAAAATTTGAACGAAAACATGAACACGTGGATTGTACTGAAAATCGTACAAAATTCAACCGTGTAATGGTATCCTGGGGTCTCTGGTGGCCCAAGCAAAAATGATTGATCATTGATTTTTCGTATCAGCATTGCAAAACTATTGTAAATATGTTGAATATTGGTCAGGAATATGGAGAATGATTTAAATGGTAATTCCATTGTACCCATCCTTTACATGGATGTACGCGATAGGATTCTAGTTTGTAAAATAAAGTTCAACGCGTCCACTTCGAAACAAACTAACAAAATAGCATAATAGTGACGCAATCAAATATCCAAATCGGGTGAGACTGGTGGGTAGATTCAGCGTTGGAACAGTTACATCTGCACACCGTAATTGACAACTTCCATATATCCGCAACATCCGCAATGACCGTTCACTTAAGTTCAGAAACAAGTTCCCGAAAACGCTGCGGCTAATTGCCCCGCATTCCGAGACATTAGCGACGTGTGTCGGTTCCGACATTCAGCTCCTCCATTAATCCGTTATTTTGGCGATTGTCGATCTGCCAGTGGAAATTCTCTAAGGAGCCGACGGCTTTTTCGTCGACAGTGGAAGCGCATTCGAAGCGTCCGTTCCAGCGTTGTTGATTTCGTCTTGGCGGTCTCTTCCCTGTGTTTCGCCGGCGCTTTTCCGTCTCACGACCTCTTGACTCTTTCGCGCCGGCAAAAACTGGCGAACGACGAAACTGGCTGGTCTAGTTCAGACAGACGGGGGTGGCAACGAACCGCTGCCATGCTGGTCCGACTGTTGGCAAGCGTCGTGTCGTTCATGTTCGTCCCACCCTCTAACCTCTGTTCGTTTACGAACGTTCGTTTCACCGACCCCTGGCGAAATTAAAAACATTTACTTCTTGCGAGAGGAACACGAACTGAGCAGCTTTCATAAGCCCGAAGTACACATTTCGTAATACTCGCGTGGGTTATATTATCTTCTGGTCTAGAACCTTGGAAAAAATCGATTTTTTACATTTTCGTAAAGCACATGTCTTCAAAAATATGTCTGCTGTTTCGTCGTAAAACCCTCTGCGAACGGAGAAGCGAGTGAACGCCCTAAAGGTGTCATATTTTTGCAATCTATTGTTTCATAGTAGAAATAAGAGTTTCTTACTTATTTTCAAATTATTAAATTAATTAAAAAAATAATATATTGGTTTATTCAAACGATTTCTATTTTGCATAAAAATCCGTATTGTAGCGATTAATGTCCACTCTACGTTGCAATCGTTGGAGACTTTCAGTGCAAGCTCAACTGCGAATTTTTATTTATAAGGCAAGAATTTGTTAATGCCAACTCAGTTTCCGAGTAGCGCTAATCCTGCCCGTTCGTTTCAGCGGGCCGAAATTAAAAACATTTACTTTGTGCGAAAGAAACACGAACCAAGTTGCCCTCATAAGCCAGACGGACACATCTTGTAGCCAACCCCTGGGTGCGGGGATGGGCGTCGTAACCGGATGAGTAAAAAGCTCGCGAGACTGTCGGAACGGTGTGGGGATGTAAGGGGGAACCTCGTGCCCACTTTGGAGAGTACAGGTTGGTGCCGTCGACGGCAACTCGAGGACGAAGATGGGAAAAGGATGGCAAAGGACAAGAAGGGAATAACTGGACAGACCTGAGAATTAATTGGAGATATTGCGCGTAACCGGGGCGTCACGGTGGATGATATCGACTATTCGAAACTCGTTCGCGAGATTACTTTTACCTTGCCGGGAGGGGCGGTTTTATTGAAAAAAGGTAGAATGACTGTTTCCTTGTTCGTCAAGATGAAACGCGGGATGCTGCGCGTTTCACTGTGCTACTTTATGAAGTATGAAAGGGAGGAATTTTAATTGTCAAAGAGCGTTTCGTTGCGAGCTATGACCTGGGAGCATTGTTTCATATGCAACTCCGTTCTACTGGTACACTGAGATAATGAACGAGAAACAAAGCGATTGGAATTCCGGGATGCTTTCTGGAACGCTACTGTCACTTTTATTATGATTGCTATTATGGGCTGCGTGCTGTCTATCACGAAAGTTTGCTGTCACCTACCGAATTTTTGAAACAACATAGATTTTATATATTCTATGGACATCGGGTAACAGATTCATTTTAACAGGGTAATTTTTTATGAAATGACCACGTTACATTTATTTTGCAAGATCATAAAAAATTACTATCATATATATATGTATCTAACAAGAAGTGATCCCGTAATCGAGTGCATTATACGATTTTTTTGCCCAAATTCCTTTTTTTATAATTATAAATTTTGGTAATGCAAAATCTGTTCGAATATTGAACTTTGTTATTGAACTCGGAGAGACACCTAGTATTAGTAAGTATTATATGCATATTTATGTTTATTACCCAGCAGATTGCTGTCAGCCGTCGACATACAGGTTATAATAATACCGCTTCGTCTCTGGCCGGCTACTTCCTAGCAAGGACTAATAAAAACGCTGACCCAGTTTTATAGACAGCACAAGACGCTTTTCTCGAGCAACGTATTTTCTGACAGCTGCTGTCTACATAACTCCGGGTCACCGGTCGCGAGTCGATGTCCAAACTGTTTAGCTCTTCGCGTTTCTTTAAGAATCCCGGATAGTCCGAACGGTCCACGATGAATCTTTCATGGGGTCGCGGGTCGATCCGTCCAAGATTCTATTTCGAATTGCGTGAATGGTTCGGTCCGGTGCATTTTGTTAACGAGACAGCCACACTTAGTTCTTTCGATGGTACCCGTTAAGAGAACGCTTTTCCTGAAATAGCGTACGATATTGGCAATTCATGATATTGGCATCTTTCGCTGGAATCGTGCTTAAATATTCTACTGTATAAGGAAGTGGGTGGGAGAGTCATTGTCCAATTAGAATTTGTTCTATACTTAGAGCAGTGGCCTCACCTCAACTCTTCATCGAAACACTTTACATTATGGCGCGGGATGTCGGTCATCAGGAGGTACCATTAGGCCCAGGTTGGAGGACCCAAGTGTCCTCAAGTCCCTGACGATAGTCTATTGTCTCTGAGAATTGTCCCTATTTGCAATAAATGTCGTTTTAGTCCTCGGTTAAAAGGTACTTTAAAACTCTAGTTCCGGTAGTTCGCTGACTCTAACTGCACCTGCAGGAAGCTCGGGTCCAGGCTCCCGTTGAATCTCTGTTTAATCGGCAACCTCGTCAGATAGGAGCACCATCGAACCCAATTTCTGTGCGCCGACGAGCACCGCGATACACTACCACGTGACACGGAACGAGGATGGTTCACAGGAGGTAGCTCCAGAGCGATCAAGGCTGCGTAAGCAGATTACGCAACTGTGTAATTGAATGGGCACTCTAAATACCCCGGTTGCTAATTAAGAAGACGATCAATCGATTATCCAGCCGGCATCGATACACGTCCCTCCTTCCACTATGGCCCTTCTCTGATCCGCCCTTCCAGCAATGTAGCCGTGACGCCGACCAGGGAATCGTAACATGGTTGCTCGGTACCGGAGGGGTTTTAACCCGGTCTGTGCCTCCTCCGCAACACTCCTCTACCGCCCCTCACACCCCCACTGCGGCTCTCCTCGCGCCACTTGCCACCCCCGCTAAGTCTGTTATCAGCAAACCCCAGCCTCATCGGAGACTGGTGCTCGGCTAACTGCCGATTATTGCCGGCGGCATAACCTTCGATTAAAATCAACCCCCCGGCGCGCTTAACGGTCTCTTCAGGTTACCCAATCAACGAGCCCCGCCTGAGAACTAGGCATCTCCGGTTTTTGAACCGGTAACACCAATTTCTTTGGGTTTCATTTGAGACTCTTCAGAACTCGCGGTCTCTCTACGAACCAATATAAGAGAGTAGACTCATTTTTCCAAGATTGCAAGGGTCCAGGATGTCCTTTCTCATTTCGCAATAATACAAAGATGGGGTTTTTAGTAGTCAAAAGTTTTAGACGAAAGAACAATGTCTGGTCGCGATGTGAAGACGAGTTCAATTGAGATGTGTAGTACTATGTTTTATTAGATTTAATCTACTTACAACTACGCAGATTGTTGTTTCTCTAGTTATTCCAGACAGCAGATTAAAAAAATTAAAATCTACTAGAACAGACGTTCATATGTCAATGCTACTCACAGCGTTTTAAAAATTCAACCAACCATTGATTTTGGTAAAATTGTAAACGATTGCTCGTTAGTTCTGAATATTAACAAAGCTCCGTTCGTTCACGTATTTCTGAAATGTTTCAAGATCGACACGTTGCTGAATATTCCAGTATAAGAATCGAATGGAGTCCTTCCTGATTCTCACAGAATATGTTGAATTTTGAAAATTCTATTAAAATACCAAGAGAGATATGAAAGTCGATAAGGGTTGGAAAACTTCGATACATTTGATTTAGTCAGAAGACCCTATGAATTTTTAAAATCGTATCTGTTATCATGCACTTTGTTACTGTTTCAAATAAGTGTCACATTTCTACAGTGAAATCGATGTACTTTTTAAGTACTTCAATTATTCACGACGCGAGTTCAGTTTATTTATATCTGATCTACAACTACTATTAAAAGCAATACTTTAATATTCTCAATTACTTAATTTTATGTATATTTGAAAAGCAACTGCACGTTCTACGGAAACTATTTAATTATAGTCTGAGCTTAAATATTATTGAAAGAAGCGGAAGCTCTTCGTTTATTATTCACCGCTCTTTTCCAATTTCCCGTTTAATCTCGATTGTTAATTTGGTATCCGTTCTTTCTTTATTTGTCGCAAAAATCGTGTCGGTGATTGTCACTGTACGCTGGTAGTTTTAATAGTAATTTAAGTGCTTCTTGTTCTTACTAGAGGGATTAACAACGAGACTGCACAACGGTTGAAAACCATTTGAAATATTGAAGCGTTAAGTTCCGCGTTTAGCATTTTTCAAGGAAGATTATACCTCGCGTTGGATACTGAATCCCATGGGCGGTTGAGTTTTCGAGGGATTTAAGAGGCGGGTGATAAATATTAAAATAACAATTTGAATTCCAGTTTCGTTCAACCCCTCCGTTAAAATCCCACGGCGGCTGCACGAAGGTTTTGCAAGGAGAAACGGGGAAAACTGTTCGGCGTGAGGGAACTGTAGATTCATGCAATAATCATCTTCTACTTTCTTGATCTAGTTTTGAGTGTTATGCTCTTTCTTCTTGACCCACTTTTCGTGTCAGGAATCAGGAATGAAGGTGCTAAAATACTGTAGCACCTCATGCATCAAACAGACATGCTTCGGTTCGAAATTATATTTGTTGAAACGTGTGATTTATTACAAATCGGAAGATACTGTGTTGTAAAATACTCTATTGATAAATATTAGCCTATTTGACAAATATTAATTTGTCGGCATTTAATTTTCACGGAATGATTTGCAATTACTTTTCAAAAAAAAAATCTGACTTTTTATGTTGCAATAGTAGATGTACATGCTGATGAATTGTCAGATAATATTTTGAGTACTCGTGGTATATTATATTATAAAATAAATACTGTTTTAGAATGTCTAATAAAGATTTTCCACAATTTTGGATGTAGTGTGATTCGTGATTAGTCTCACCAAATTATCGTGATTGTCGTTCATTTGCTACTGGTTAAGTGCTTTTGTGTCTGACGATGTTAAAGTGGAGTAAGAGATCTAATCGAATTGTTTAAACGTAAAATCGGTTTTCTGATAACGGGTGACGCGTCGCTATACATTCGCAATACGTAAATAGGTCTCACAGACAGTGCAGTCATACATAAAGAATAATCGTGGAGGGTCAGTGCACCTATCAAACTGTTCTACTCTACTGTATCGATCTGACACCGTGCAAAGCTATCTCTCCGAAGATAGTTGTAAATTCGCCCAGTTTTCTCGTTTATACGAACTCGAATGAACGTCGGTTCTCATACATAAACCTAAATATTTTTCAAAATTTCGTTTGTGTCATACTGTTTTGTGACGATCAGTTCAATACTATTTATAACTTACACTATTTATTGCATTGTTGCGTTATACACTTATACATATTTATCCCATTAATATTGATGAACCAAATATATGATGAACAACTTTAATAAAAAAAAATTATACGTGAGATCTTCTTTTATTTATAAAATAGAAAACGTTGCATCATTATCCCCCGTCTGTAAATGATAATGATCTTCCAGGCCCGATTTTCCATCGAATCAGTTCGCGTCGTCCAATATTTCACTAAATCAGCAGCAATTACACAGGGATACGCATTAAAGCGACTGGTTAGATACTTGGATATCAGCGCGTCCTTAGAGGGGTGGGGTATTGTAGCCAGGAGGAGAGGAGAGAACTCTGGATGAGGGTTTCATAGGTTAGAGAGTACGTGGGGCGCGCGCGAGACGGGGGTGGCTGGAGAATGGGTGGGCACTGTTGGTCGGCGTATTCGCGACAAAGGCTAATTGCAAAGCGTGGGAGAACCGCGTCGCAAACGGGAACAAGCCCATATTACGTCGGAACACACAAGCAGTCATCGTCACCCCATACGCCCCTCTTTCCCTCTCTTGCGGGTGCTTTCGACCTCTTTCGTCGGGCCTCTTCCCTCTGTCGAACACAGTTGCCCTGTCCCACGTGTCCGCCGGCTCTCTCTCTCCATTACCTGCAACGTCAACCAGCAGTGCAGTACAGGTTAGTACCTATCATCCAGGATAGGGTGACATCGGCGACGAGCCCGAGGTCAGGTGACGCCTTGAACTATGCGTACAGAAACGATCCCGGACGGTGAACCATCGTTGAACTATGGTCCATCGGCTCGGCCAGTCCCAGGCTTGGTACGGTACACTCGCAAAGCATCTCGACACAATGGCGCGACCAGGTAAACCCCCCGACCTCCAGACCGCATCACATACAATTCCTCTATCCACCTTCCGGCGATCCCTTTCACAGCGAATCCAACCTACGAACCCGCTGCTCCAACACGTTCTACGCCCGTCCTCTTTTCGCAAATTCTCTCCCTTTCCCCTCAACCCCTTCAGTCGTTTTCCCTCCCTTGGTATCGTTTTACCTCCCAGTCACGTGTTTCCGTATTCACGCCTGTCCACCTGTGAGCCGACCCTGTTTCGGCGATCTGCTGGCTCAGTGTACACCACTGCAACCCTTACAAAGGTGTTAACAAACAATATTGTCGGTATACGCGCAAATTGCTCAGAATGAGGTTAAAACGGTAGAAAATGCGTTAATACGCGAGGAAATGATCCTGGGCCGGCATACGCTATTGTGTATGCTATACTAGGTTGGATTATACTCTGGTGGGGATCTAACTGTCGTATTTTAGTTTGCTTTTGTGTGTCGACAACTGGACGTCTGAGTATTCATTTCTTTTCTAAATTTATGTTAATAATTTTATTTATTAAGTAATTGTACTATCTGACGTACACGTAATTTAATTGAATCATTGCATTTTTAAAATACATTTTGAAGGTCCAATTAAGTGTTAAAATCTTCACTAGCTATCTATACTATTTTCAATCACAATCTTCTTCACAAATATTCCACGAATCAGTGAACTAATCCTTGCAAAATTTCGAAAGCAGTCACAAGTCATTTGATTGAATTTCGAAAAATTGATTCTGGTTTAAACGGTGTTCGGAAACTTGTTTGATTGACTGTACTTTGATTGCACCGAGTACATGGTCGTATTAACGAGTAACATGTCCCCGGTACGTCCCGCGTCTCGAAAATTCCGGTAAACCAGCGCGGCGCGCGGCTTAATTCGATCACAATGGGCAGCTTTGAGCGAGATTTAATCGAATCGAGGTAAGCGATGGCTGTTTAGTCGAAATATTGCCGCAGCTGTGCAACACTGTGCGGCGCAAACTTCGTACACGGTGTAATTATGGCGAAACAACCACGGTTCTTCGTTGAACCGCGGCGCGCGCCACGCCGGTCGAACGCCGCGGGAAAGGTACGCGGCTGGAGAAATCTTGGTCGGGCTTCCGGGACCCTTGACGATTATGGATCGCCCTTCGTAATTGAATGGATAATTGAAACGATCCTTATCAAAGTTCCCGAGCCTTATGGAGCACGGTCACGCCAAACACAAGGCTCTGTTGGCCTGCAACCACTGCACCGCGCCGCGCCGCGCGCCTCGACCTCTTTCGCCGTCTCTCTTTGGATGCATCACGAATATTCTCGGGCCCGGTAAACTCGGCGAGAATTAATCGGTTAAATATTGATTGGGCTAGCGGGATATTCTCATCTTGGAGAAATTACGAATGTGTATACCGGTGAAAAGCAATCGCGAGTACCGGCATCGATTTTCTCTTAGCGAAATATTAATTATCCCGGGCGAGCGTAACGCGCCGCTTCTAAAACAACCTATCAATGGCCTCTCTGCGATAACGTCCGCACGATTGTAAATTACCATTTATCTATAAATGACCAGCAGCAATCTTTAAATTGAAACGCCCTTTTTGCTATCCAGTTTGCCCGATCCATTTAAACGGCAATCTTAGAATTCCACGATACTCCATAGCACACCAATATCCTGCAATATCATGACCAGGCATTATATGAGCCGGCCAGGAGGGTCACGAATGATGGCTTTTAGCGGTATAGAGGTTACGACGATCCATTGTACATGTTGTGACGCGTCGAGAGGATTATACTTTTATGCCGTTTACACTAGATCGCCGGGGAACCTCTTCTCGAATCCCTCTGACTGGGAATATATCTTTTTGAAAGTGTACCAGTTTCTTGATTGGCTATATTGTAACTAGACTACGGATCTTCATTTAAATACCCATTTATATTATTATAACAAAGTACATCTTATTTATTTTGGTCAATATACGCGATCTTTTTTATTGCAGGAATTTAATAATAATTTTATGCATTTATGAAGAACCGAGTGATTTGAAACAACAAAATACATTAGAAGAATCAAAGTGGTTTAACATTATTGTCAACATAAATTAATGATATCGGCGCATAGGTTCGATCAATTGTTACTCACTGAGTTACTCATTAACTTAAAACAATTTACGATCGATATTATTTTATATTTATTATTGTCAACCTATTAAATTTAGTGAGGGAGTAAATAAACTTGTGTTTCACTCCAGTTTGTTGTAATTCATAGAGAAAGTGTTTACTTTGCATAAAGATTCGCAATTTTGTTATTATCCGGCGATGTGTTGAGAAAGAAAGAAAGGTGGAGAGTAGGTATACCTACTTTAGGTTCTAAAGCCATTCGACAAATGCATTTAGACCTCTTCGAAGTGCAGAGGAGTAGCCGTAGAGTTGGTTTGCAGTGTTTCAGACATTTTCTATCTTCGTCGTTCGATTTCACGATCGATTACTGTTATTGGGCCGTTCCGTGCCCGCGACAACACCACTTTTATAGGTGGACCCGGAGAAGTCTGGAGCAGCGTAAGGTGGGCAGGGTACTTGGCATGCAGGACGAGGACAGCCGGGTCTGGAATTCCGTATGGATTAAGTAACCCCGTGCGCATAAGCCCGGATAAAATCGTGTACACGTATACAGGGCTGCATGCTCCGGAGCTTCACACGTACATTTTTAAGCATCACGCTGCGAGACACGGGGCAAAAACTTGATTTATTCGTCGTTTAACAAAACTTGATTTTAACGAGAAACGTATCACGGCGCTTTTCCGCTCTTTATTCGAGTTCACGGAGGTTTATACTATCCTCCACGGGAAAAAGTAAATGAACCTTGTCCTTTTCAACGTGAAAATGACCGTATGGACAATAGAACGACACCAACATTCTACGGGTGTTACGGAGACTCGGAAACTTAGGCTCATGCTTCCCTGGAACCTACTTTATGTTTCCTCAGATACATGAAAACTGATATTAATGATATCGGACCTGTGTGCAACTCGATATTAATAATACGGTACTCTTGTAATGCAACGCAAGCTCCCAGGACACGCGAGCCAAGATATAAACGGCATGGGATTCGATACAGTCGACCAAGAACATGCAAGACACGATATTAACAATAAACGACTCGCGGGACCCAATAGACTTCACTCTGGCTATGAAAGACCCAATGTTAAGGATACTGAATTCGGAGAACACCATTCAGATAAACCCTCCGACCCTCGAGGATTCTTGGACTCCCAAGGACTCTCGTTGTCAAACCTTCTTTTACTGTTCAGGATCTTTAACCCGCTTAGACTCCCGAGGAATCTTCCGACTTTTTCAGTCTCGAGAAGCTGCAAACATATAGGGCTTTCAGACTTTCGAATCTTTGGAATCTGGTATATTTGACCCTTGAACTTTGAAAACTCCTGAGACTAGTCAGATCTTTCAGACATCTTGAATCCTCGTTTTCGTCAATCCTAATTCTTAGACTCATCAGATCTTCGTGATAAGTTCTAGGAGTTCCTTGTATTGCGTTAGCACAATTTGTATAGTGTTCATTTACATGGCGTAATTCCAAATAAGTAAAAAAGATGTTTGTTGTTACACATTGTTTATTAGAATGTAAGATTAATTTACGACGTTCTCTACAATTTATGGTAGGAGATAGTGACTTGATGTTATTTATTTATATCTAGACGATGAAATTGTTTGTATTAGTGACAAAATCTAGGAGCTACGTAACTATTTATTTCTTTTCGTAATAATTTGAATGGATTGGAAATAATACAACAGTATATTTAAATTCCTGAATCTTTTTACTACTTTAATATTTAAACATGTCGATATTATTGATAAACAATTAATTATAATTTATTGTTATGTCCTACCATTGTCAATTTCTTTAATCCTCTGCTAAGCGAGTAAAATTATACACAGCTTAACCGCCTTTATCGAGCCTTTTGTCTCTGTATTTGATCCTTTAATCTATAACGGTCTGTATCCAGTCGTATTGTTTGAGATTCGATTCCTATTGTATTATATGTATCTTGTCTCGCCTGTAGCCATCTCTTGGGACCTACAACATCTTCAAGGTATTCATTGATTCACCGATTGGATCCGCTACAATACGCGATTGTCTCTATCAAATTCTTCGAGTTCAACTCCATTATGAAACTCGAAGAACTGAAATCTGTTTCGCTTGATTAGAGGACAATCGGCCAACCAAGCTCTCGCACATGTGGTATTTATAATAAATTTTTATCACGGATACTACGACTGGTATCTCAGAAACGCAAAAGTTCGCAGCTAAGTGGTAACAACTTTGAAACACGCTCTCGAAACTTCGCCGCCTCCTTTTTCCCGACACATGCAGTTCACGCGACTTTCTTTGATGGTTGTCAACAGGTAACTCGTTTGCACAGCCATAATATTTCTGACGACGCGGAAGGGTGTTCAAATCTTGTCAAGCCTGTCGCTCTCCCGCTTCACGCGCGAGTTCCAACGCGTTTTCTTTACAACGGTCCCGCCTTTTCGTCCTTTTTTCTGCGTCCTGCTCTTCCGCGAGCAGCCGGAGTGCTCAACCTGCAGATAAAAGAATGGGAGGACGAGAAGAAGCAAAGTGACAACGCAATTTCGTCGCGGAAACAGGACGGGAACGTATAAAGAGATTGTCTTTCCTCGTGTCGCTTAAAAATCTGCAACACCCTCCGTTCCTCTCCGCGCAAAACAACCCTACGGATGCCTGCGCCCGCGCGCGTGGAAATTACGCGCGGCGGATCGACGATGCTCCCTTATGTTTGCCGGAACGTGTACAATCCACCGTTGCTCGTTACCCCGCCGAGATAATAAACCTTTCGTCGGTGGCAACTATAACCAGTTCGCTGTTCCCGGTTATAAACGTGTCCTTTATTCACGATCACGTGTTGCCCGAACGAACGTCGACGCACGGAGCCGTGTTATCGCCGGACGATTAAATTTAACCACTATCCCGGTGACAGGGCCAACGAGAGTTGAATTTCTTCGAAACACTATATGAATTCCCGCTTAAGAAGCTCTCTGCGTTTTACGAGGAGGCAAGATCCTGTTGCGACTTCGGCTCCAGTGGAAACTCATTGGAGCCCTGTAATTAGGCGAGCTGAACAATGTCTTCCAAAAGTTATTTAACAGACTATGAATGAAAAATTTTTATTTTTTAAGAAAAACTTGTCTTCGCACAACATTTCCAGTCTTATGACACGATCTAAGTGAGCTACAATATGGTTTGATCCACAGGATTTGTTACAGAAAAATTGTTTATCCTTCCATTTCATAAGTTCTATTTGAATGGAACTTCTCACTGGAATTTATACAACGAGAAAGTCTTTTTTAAAAGAGTTCAATGGTCGATATTTTAAACGGAATCTATTAAAAATTTCCATAACTCTCTCACGATCTCCGATGATAATATCTGGCGACACTGAAATGCAGGCTGTGTGGAGGGTCAACCGGAGTCTGCGGAAGACCATAACCAGGCTTTTCGCCTGATCCATTTTCTAGGTAAATGCGAAATAAACGTCGACGGGGACCGTTGCCGAAGGGTGGAGGTTGAAGGGGAGGATCTATGTGAAGACACGCCTGCTTTTGCAGCAACTACTTCAGATTCGTTAGTGTTCCTCGCACAGCGCCACGCATATTACGCATACGCTGACTCGTGTGTTTTCCTATTTATCTGGGAGCAACCGTTTACGGATGAGGGTGTAGGTTACATCGACTTAAGCCAAGTGACATTTGACTTCCGCAAGTACCCGTCCATGTAACTATTCCTCCGTGTAAGGTTCCCGAAACAGATGACAAGATGGGTTTTCTGGTCGGAGGTAGATAGAGAGGGAAAGAGAGAGAGAGAGAGAGAGAGAATGAGAGAGAGAGAGAGAGAGAGAAAGAGGAGCGGTTTTGTTCGAACAGCGAGTTACCTTTCCCTCGACCGAGTCAAAGCGTCCTCCCATTGAGATGCCGATGAAATCAGACGACGGGCAAACTTCCCGGCCGATATTATGCATGGGGCGAGCTCTAGCAAAGCTGCAATTCCACTTTTAAAGCCCGAGTGCTAGCGGGACGACGATATGGCACGACTCCGAGCGCCGATCCTTCGGCAATTGCGAACTTTTTCGAGAGTTCACGCATTGTTTCCGCTCGTTGCCGCTCGCGAGAACGACGCACCCTTCGGATCGAAGAATTCGGAGACACTCTGTGGGAGAAAACCTACTTTGAGAAACTGATACACCTTTATTTAGTTTCTGCTGTTTTGTAGGACCCCAAAATTGAAGAAATTAGTGAAATTTAATCAACCCTTCTGTTTCCATATTTGTCATAGCTGAAAAACAAAAGTATTTAGTTTACCTTGTTGTATATGATTGTTTCAAATCCATTTACCAATCTCCCCCTTCTTTGCACTCTCTTTATCGCCTAATTTCAGTCTATTTCACCCTAATTTTCACGGGACCTAGTGTTTACTACGGTGGGTTCCAAACCACATTTTGCCAACAACGTGAAAAGCACCTGGGAATCACTTACCTTGTTAATTTAACCATGTCGTTTTTTATAAAAGGTTCGCAAAAGATTTTCCCTTTTGAGGAGCTCCACGAAGCAACATTTCGCAATCGACTCGCAACAACGAGCGGATACGATCCCACAGCCTACCGCCAACAAAATCATAAAACCGAAGGCACACCAATGGTGATTACCTAATAGTCCACCTTCCATTATCCCGAGTGAAAGAAAAATTGTAATAAAGGCCCCGCACAGGAAGCGGTCCGAACTGGAGCGTCGAATCGCGCGGGTGCAGCGCAATTTATAGCAGGAAATATTAATCACCGATCGGGACGCGTTGACTGAAAGTTAATAGTGAGGCCAGGTGATTAGGTAGTAAGCGGAGCGTGGCATTCGGACGTTCGCTAATCGCGAAGCAACGCGCATTAATCTATTTCGCGTCTATTAATAATTTCGGTGCTCGCGTTGTGCCCAGCTGATCCGAAATAAACCGTCGCGTCGACGGGATATGTGGGGGTGCGCAAAGGGTTCGAGGTTTGGCTCGGTCGGACCGGCAATCCGTAGCTAATGCGACCGATCGACATTTTGCCGGAGCCATTGGCCATTAATTAACACCGCGACTGGCTGATTAACATATTATCGCAGCAAGACAGCCGACCGGGCCGCTGTGGAGGCGCCGAGGTAAGCCCGACTCGGTTGCAAGCCCGCGGAAGCGAAGAGATTGCGTGGCCCCGATGGTGTGGGTGCACCGGGAGGAGGAAGTAGGGGACTGAATGCTGAGATTCAGCCTTTCAGAAACGAACAATAATGGTGTGGCGCGGGTGAACTCGTGGGCGGTGGGTGGCAAAAGGGAGCAAGGGAGCAAAAGGGGGCAGGTGAGGCCGATGGTAGAGGGAACGGCGGAGAATCCCTCCAGGCACGTTCGACTATTAACCCCACCAAGATTCGGAAACGCTCGGCAACTGAAACCACCGTCTCTACAATCCAACCCCTTCTAGGACGTTTGAACGAGACTTCTACCCAGCCACAGTGTCTCCGTAACAAGGGTGAACTCAATCCCCGAGCAGGCAGACACTACCCCCAGAGCCTGAATCAGTTTTCTCCGACTCTGTCTCGCTGTTTTCGTCCCATACCTCTTTTTTTATCCCCACCCCCACCTCCGACCAGTGCGTCGCGTCGCCGCGGTGGAGTTGGCATGATTAAAACAAAATCGTCATCGCCGTAGATGCTGCGATGGGTTTCTATCTCTCTCTCTTTCTCTCTGACGATTTACGAACCACCGCCGAGCACGTAGCCTGACCGAGACGCTGGAAATTTCAATTCCTTTGCCCTCTAACCGAGCTCCCTGGTCTCGTCCGTTGCTTCCGGATCGTCTTTACTTTGACAATTTTTACTCCGCCCTCTTTTCCGTTTGCAGTTTTCTTCGTTTTCGGTGGAATCAACGGAGTGTTTTCAAATAAGGGCCCAGACGTGGCGAGGGTCGCGATGAACGCCAACCCCACGAGAAAATGTTGGAAGAATTATTTAATAATGTTGAAGAAGGGATGGAGAATGTACTATCGACGCGAGGGTGGCGTAATCCTCGTTGAAACAATGATTGTCAAGACGTTTGGAAGTAATTGGTACATTCTTGGTTAGGGGGACAAGATGTAAGTGCCATTTAGGTAGCAATAGACATTTATTTTTATCGGTATAATTGTAGATGAACACTATACAACAGCATTTTTAAATTCTTTGAATGCTTATATTTTCCATTTGAGCTACTATTTATTTTTCAATTAGAATCGTCATCAATGAAATGCTAATTTAAAAATATATTTTCCAAAGTCATGAAATTCTCGAATGCCTAGTGAGGGTTAATTGTAATTACAAGCATTGGCATCGAAATAACATTTGTATGCAAAATGGTTATATTGTACAAATGTCTTGGAGTCGTCGCTATTTTATAAAGTAACGTGTATCTGCAGTGGAAACAGTTTACGATGCTCCGTCAATTTTCGAAGTTTCGAAAGTTTGACTTTCCGCTGACACAGCCTTAACGTAGTAAGCATGCTTTGTAGTGACTTCAAACTTAATTGCCAAAAGTGTATCACAATGTATCGTTTAAGTGTGTTAAACGTGAAATTGCTGCAGCATGACACATCACAGTTTAAAAAAAGATATGTTATAATTTACGAGTTTCTCTTATCGAATCCACGGTGACAGCTATAGTTAGCATTATTATCTGTAGATCGTTACATCAACAGGCTTGAAGGGTTTCATTAAGTAACGATTCACAGACGCACATTTTGCAAATTACGAAATGCTTTCATAAATATTACCTATTTTGTCTAGCAGCTATTAAATAATTATTGTACTATGACATCGACAAAAAACTGTAGAACGGTTCAAATTAAAGTGTTCGCTAATTAATGCCTCCACTTAATTCATATTTTCAGTCTACAAAATTAAAAGATTCTCCACGCTTTCCGAATAATTTGAAATATAAACAATCATTGTGGATACAATTTTTCTAACGAAGGTAATCACGATATTTCTCTGAGCCATAAATTTACAATCTTTATATGTATTTAACAATATAGTCTTTCATGAGAAAAGTACGTAGTTTGTGACCAAGCCAGCGCGGATTGAATTGTCGTATTGTAAGCACACACTATCATTTATCCAGTGAATAGCATCGTTGAAATAATGCGCCGATGCAACAGCTTACTCGGCTGTTTGTGCACGAACGCGAGAGACCATCGTTTCGAGACCGTTGAAGTTTTCCAGATGTAGATAGTAAATAATTACGCGTCACGATAAATAAATTGCTTTAATGGATCTCCGGCATGTACTGTCGACGGAAGATCGAGAGCATGATTTCCCTGACGGTATATTAATGATCGTCGCCGTTGTCGTATCATTGTATATTCATTTTTGCGACCGCGTCGTCGTCCGTCCCCTCCGTGAAGTTAGATAAACGTGGGAAGTGCCTCGAAACAATTTGTTATCAAGGCCAATGATACGTCGACGGAGTACCGTTACAACGCTATAAATAGCGACGCCCCGGTGAACTGCCCCTCGTCGATTCATTTTACAACCGATTTTATAAGCTCTTCGCCCCAATTACATACAATAAATTTTTTATAACTGGAAACATCAATGGCAAGCGACAAAACGAATCAATTTCAATGGCGTTACGTAGCTATAATAATTAGACTTCGTTGCATTGATAGGTCTAATTCAATTTTCATATAGGCTTGGCTAGGATAAGATTCTCGAAAAATTGTGCAATCATAAGCCTGGACTCATTTTAAATTCGAAAATGCTTCGTCTGACGCGTCTGATCGTGGCTAACCAATTCTACTTCGTGCATTATAAGAACACTCTTCAAACTGATTTTTCTCGAGAACGAGAAGTTAAACAGAAGAAACTTCTTTTTACATGTAGAATACCAGTTAGCTGCTCGCACCACAATTGCGGAATCAGCCTGGATAGAGGAGAATTTTTTAATTAAAATTGAATGTAAACTTGCTCCGTGAAATAAGCATATGAGAACATACATATTTATCATCGTTGTCTCCACGATAATACGCTCAACGCGACAGGTCTCTTACAATGAAATTGTTATGTTCTTTTCGTATTAAAGATGTTTTTACGCCCGTGCATCCTAGATATTTTTTACGTCCCCATACGCAAAGAAACTATCATACCACTATCTTACGGTTGATACGCCGTGTAGCTAATGCTGTCGCGAGAATGTGAGATTTAAGGGTTCCCATGAAAGTTTACAACAATCTCCTTATCGGGCTGGTTTATGAAATACGATCGCGATTTCCCCGTGCATGCGTACACCTCGGTCAATATTCGAGCGTTTTCTCTATACAACAATGCGGATGTTTTTATACGCGTCGGCGATATCCGCAGTGACCCAGAAAGATAACGAGGGATACGTGATATCAGAAGCGATCGAAAATTTATGCAAGTCCTACGTGCGAAATTTGCGTCCCCGCGACCAATATCCGTGGCGCGGTTACGTGGCCGATTCAGAAAACGTTAAATCAGGTGCTCCAAAGATTTGGATAGAGGACTCGGAAAGTTTCGGCGGTAAACTGGTGTAAGGAGGAAGGGTCCTTGTAGAACGTTATGGACTCGAAGACCGGCATCGGCATCGGCATCGGCAATGTCTATATTTCAGACTTAGCGTGCTATGATCGCGTTGCACGTGTAACCACGATGCACGCCCGTGTGTGCACGTGCACACGTAGATCGTAGACGTTCCACGTGTACCTTGCGCCTGTGTTGCATACGTGAAATGTGTACGTTGAGTTCGAAAGTTTTCGCGCGAGTTGCTAAGACTTTATCTGAGTAAAGTTTGACACTGTAATATATACATTACATCGTAAGCTTTATCTAGGTTTCCGTTCTTTATTGTCAATAATCTTCTTAAATGTCTCAAACTTTCGTGTAATATCAGTTTCGAAGCGATCAATTTTGAAGGAGTTAATTTGTTTTTAAGAATGTGGTCTTATGGAATGGAAAACTTGTTTCTTTGTACAATTATATATTTTTATTCGTAGAGTGTACCGCTGTTTGTAATACAATCTGTACAACATAATGAATTCCATCTCTATTGCTGTTTTATCATTAATCACCCGACAAATTATAATTAATCATCAACGCCGTGTTGGGAGGAATTATATTGTATGTTTGAGCATGATTGCGTGCATATAAATCGCAGCGGAACGGGTTAAAATGTTCAATCTCATGAATTATACATGGATCGTTATGGTTTTACGCTGAAAGTTAATAAGTCAATAATGGATGCTAATAAATAGTTTAAATATGATTGAACTGTAATCAATTTTCAAATTGGTGTAGTTATCGAAACTAGGCTCTTTATTGTTGCAATTAGTGGATTATTAAACGATTCAAAACGAGTTGAGATGTATTTGAATATGTCACTTAAAATTGTAACTTCCATTTGTTACTATTATATATTTTCTATGAATGGTTGAAGAGATCACATGCGAAGAATTAGAAATTCATGCTTTTATCCTTTATGATTTTAATTCAAAGAGTCCAGCAATGCTGCAAAGCGCACTTTTCACGTTTTTGAGGAAGAAAAAAAATATTCAGAGCGGTTTAAAGAAGGCAATGAAATGCGAAAGAAATGAAAGGCGAATCTTGTTTAGGCTGCCTATCTGCAACGAGTGACGAATTGCATGAATACATGCATTCAAATCCACGCTGAAATTGATCGGATGTCGACAAAATATTCCATTGTGAAGCATTTGCGACGAAAACCGACTTCGTGTAATGAGATTAAATTCTGGTTACTGCATTTGTTAACAAACAGTGTGTACTTCTTATTCGTGTAAGAGGCGTGTCTGAAAAATTATGTGTTCGTAATTTGTTGAAAATGAACATTATCCAGAGTTTAACTTAAAATTTAATGCTTATAATAGAGCTCGAAATGCAACTACTACATCTCATTTGTTTAACACTAACTGTGAAATCACTAGTGCAAGCTGTATCGAATTGTGATTAATACTGATTGTCGAATAGAGATATATGTATAAGTATCAAATAGCTTCGGGGCACCGATGCCATGATGGATTTCCGCGAATCGATATCTATTTTATTAGGTATTGTCTTTGTTCCAGTAGTGAGACATCTTAACCGCTATTATGAATATACTACGGTCCCTGGCTGATGAATATAGAATCACTCACAATTTTCAATGTTTCTCCTGGACTTTCTCTTTCATTGTACCGTGAATTTGTATGTACTAAAATAAAAACTTTTCTTAGTCATTTGAATTAGCGCAATATAATACGACAGTATTCTTTAATTCTTAAAACTTGTTTAACGCAATCAAATTACGTTACTTTTATGGAACAGAAAAAATTTTAATCATAGGAGAAAAAAATTGTTCAATGAAACAATTTGTCCACCAATTACCTATTGTTAGAACTTCCAAAAATGGCTAGTATTATATAACTTATTTTTAAGAAAATTATTTTAAGGGAGGTCGACTCTCTAGGGACTGAAGTAAGGCACATTTGTGTCTTCAAGATTTCCGCGAGTTCTAAACAATGTGCTCAGGATGCTCGTTGAATGGTACAGTCATGTCTCTTTCAATCAGACCTCATTGGCATTTGACACTGTAACAATCCCGCCAAATCGCGTACAAACGTTCCAACGGCACGAGAAACTCAGACTTCCTGAACTTCCGAGCGCGCGCCGTTGTGTAAAAGAGCACATATTGTATTTCGAAGCCGTCGCATTCCCCTCTCTCTCCCTCGCTGTTCTCTCTTTCTCCTGTTCTCTGTTCACTTTTCCTCGGCCGCGGACTTGCAGCGTCACATTTCTGCGCGGGCTTGTGTATAGAGTTCGGCTAAGTTGGAATTTACTGTACGCTTACGCGAACGATGGTGCACCTGGTCGCGGCGTCGAGTACGCTTCTGCAGGGATGAAAGAGGGAGACAGATGGCGAGGGTCGTTGGAGAACAAGCGAGCGAAACGGAGACGGAAAACGGGGGCGCGAGCGAGAAACAGAGAGCGGATCGGGCCGGCGTTGGGGGTATGTAGGCTAGTCGGTAAAGGCAAACCCGAACAATTTGCCGTAATAATCCGATAACTGATAATATTGGCAATTTGGCCGTGGCTAAACGGATCTCGCGGCGTAGCGTTGCGTGCGTTATCTCGATTATTGTTATTGTTCGTACTCAATGACCACCGCAACGCGCGTCATCCGACGGATCGCAACACTACAGCTGACCCTTCTCGGTTCTCCGTTCCTTATCGATAAGAAAAATTAAGGTGCTGTGAACCGTTCATTATACACACTACCCCATGAATCTTAAATCTATAATTAAATTAAATCTTAAATAACCAAAATCTTAATCCTTTACATTCAGAGCTACTTTAATTCGAAAATTAAACATTTTTTCCGACCTAGAATTTTTTTTTATTTTATGAAATTGCAATTAATATAATACCTCATACAATACTTAAATGTTTAGTAATTGATTCGATACCAACATACTGAATAATCTAAACAATATTCTGAATAATGGTACAGTAATTTTTAGTGGTGAATCTCGAAGGCACTCTTCGATTTCTAAGGGTTAAAATATTCTGTTTTTGATCATTAGCATTTGATCACGCATTTTTAAATGCTGTTGTATTATTTTCAATTTATTATAATTACTAATGTGTAATTTCTATAAAAATTCGATCTAAAGATCATTTCAACACCTACTTCAATGTTCGTGTACCTGTTTACTTACGTTTGATTAATTTCTAAATGGTTTTCTGTGCTTTTGTTGGCACATAGCAGAATTGTGATAAGGATTGGTTAATGGTCGAGCCTCAATGGTACTACATATTTTTTGTGAGCTTGTTTGATGCAAATTCAACGATGCAAATGTACATGTGATGTTTGGCGGTTTTCGAGATATTGCACGCATGTAAAAATATCGCTCTGCAATGTTTTCGTCCACGTTTGGAGATACTGTGCACAATAAACTGGGAATTCACTGACTGGGAATTCAACTGTTAAAAATGGTTACAGCTTATGTATAATTTACGATTTTATACACCGGTATTCTAATGTAATCAATTAATTTATTCGACAGTACGAGATACGCATGAAAAATTTATTCAAATTCCACAATTTATGAAATGTTCATGCAGATGAAAGTTAAATATGATGAAAGGGTTGCGTTTCATAATAAAAATGAATTAAGTGACGCCTATGCATTTTATTAAAACCACGTACCACTAGCAGTGACAAAAACAATAATTAAAAAAAAAAGATTGGAAATTATACGGACGGCAGATCTTATCTCGACGAGAAAATTCGTTTAATTTGTTTATTTAATATCACATCAGCTTTACAGTCATTAGGGTCCACTTTGGGTTACATTCGATTACATAGAGTGTGCATTACTGAAATTGCATGTTCGTGCAATTTAACCTAGATTACATACGCGACTTATAGTGCATATAATGTAAACTATATTGAATACAGTTTAATATGCTTAACTGTATTCAAGCGAGTATTCTCATTTTCAGAAAGTTCATTTCAGTCTAAACATGTAGAATGTTTAGTGTAAATATGAATATTCCTTTGACGCAATACTATTACGCAATACTAATTATTCGCAATCCTATCCTATATACAGGGTGTCCCAAAATTCGTGTAACTCGTGGAAATGGGAGGTTCCTTGGGTCATTTGAAGCGAAATTTTCCTGTACAAAAATGGCGTTCTCGGCTTTGTTTAGGAGTTATTAACGAAAAACACGAACCAATCAGAACGCGGCTATAGCGAACTGAATCCGACTCGGCGATAGGTTCCGCTAAGCGTGGCATAGCCGTTACACCAATTTTGGGACACCCTGTATATTTTATTTTCTTTATACAGTCATAGTATTTTGTCTTTGTAACATATAAATAATTAGTGTCACGTTGGAGTACACTACTATAAATATCCGAGAAATTTTAATTAAAAGTACATATTTAGATAGAAAAAATAATGATCCAAATATCGCAACGTCACGAAATCAAATTTGCTAAAAAATGTATCAGGATTGCACGCTGCATAATTTATTCGTTCGCATAACCACGAGGCCAACACCGTTCGCAAAGACAATTTTTCTGACCGAAACATACCGTTCCCTCGTTCAATAAATAAATAAGTAACAAAACCAATACCGTACCCCATTATTCATCGTCAAAAGAGGAATTTACCAAATGTCCTACCAATTGTCCGCAACGCATAAAGCCAGTCTGTCATGAATCGTTAATGCAGTCTGCCACTCCTCTGACCGTTATTCTAACACCGGTATCACCACTGCGGAGCACATTGAAGAATATTTTAACGATCCGATTCGGATCATAAGAGCCGGGCAGTCGGTCGTTTTCACGGGTACCTGGAGGCTCTATTTTAATCCGTTTAATCACCCCCGCTCTTTCCTTCTCTATGCAAAAATCCGTCCTCAATCCGAGCGTTGTAAGACGATCTCCGTCGTTATCCGATGAAATCCGCGGCGGTAATAACTCGCCGAACCACTTAAAACTATCGAAACCAATTAAAATTCGAAATAATCTGGGGTGCATGGACTCGTATCGTTTTAAACTTTCAGGAGCAGTGTATCTGGATATAGCACTGACTCTGAGGAATATATCAAAACTGATTTTTATGCATTAAATTTTGAATACTTTCGCATGTAGTGAACTAGTGTGTCTGACCACTGCGCGCTAATTCTACTTTGCGCGTCTCTACTGACGGGTGTAACATTTTGAATATTCTGACGATAGACACCCATCAGTATGGAAAAACATAATTATTTGTTTCATAATAATTATATATTAATATATCAAAACTAATTTTTATGTATTAGATTTTGAGTATTTGCTCTCTATTAGTATTTTCTCACATCATGAACTAGTGCATCTGACTACTGCGCGCTGTTTCTACTTAGCGCGTCTCTACTAACGGCTGTAACATTTTGAATATTCTGACAATAGACACCCATCAGTATCGAAAAATATAAATATTTGCTTCATAAATATTATCAAAAATAATCAATGAACATTTTGAAATGTATTTTATTACTATACGCATTAATTAAAGATCAGTCTAATTCTTAATATCATGGAGTACGGTGACACACATAAACGTTGATAATTTACACATAGCAAACGCAAAACTTTTCTTGAAGATGATCCAGAATCGAATCGAAACGTTGACGAAAATTTTTAAATTTCAAAATTACTTTGTTTTGATTTTTGATCGAACCTGTGCGCCGATATCATAAACTAATTTCTATTAATTAAAGAGTTGTCATAACTGTTAGTGCATCAATGTTATCGAGTGATTTGTCTATGTTTATTATAATTTCATCGTCTGATCTGTTTTAGGAATTATAGCGTATAGTCAAATTGCATGGAACACAAAAGGTAAACCTTCGGCTCCTGAACCGATGTAAATTTAACCGTGCACTACTGTATTTGAAAATTCGCCAAACCACTTGACACTATCGAGAGCGTTGAATCCGACATAATCAGAGGTGGGACTCGTATCGCTTTAATCCGTCGTGCGTTCGTCAAAGCGGTTGGAACACGGGACGGGATCGCTACTCGGAAGAATCTCGATCGCTCGGTACCGCTCCGCTCAGCTCCGCTCCGATCCGCTTCGGGCCGGGCGTAACGCGCTCTCGAAGTTTCCAGGAAGTGGTTTCGGGGGTGATTGATTTCCCACATCGAATCGTCGACACCGACTTGGGCCACGGTTAGGCGGCTGCGGAGAGCGATTCGAGGAGCTGAACGGGGGTTGAGGGGGTCGATGGGGGTGAAAAGGGTAGTCGAGTGTACGGGGACGGGGAAGCGGAACTGAGATTCTGTGGTTTACCCGCGGAAAACCGTTGACTGCGTTGAGAACAACGATTCGATTGATTTATCGCGGTTGACGTTAATTAATTGGAGGCGACGCTCGTGCATCCCGACTTCGTTTCAAGATATTGTGCCGAGCAACGGCGCATCGATGGTATATCGTAATATCGTTGACTGTTCAACTCGATTCCGCCGTTCGTTCCCGGACGTTTCCTCGCTTTAACCATTTGCATCAAAAAGATAAATGGAAAGTAGTAAAGATAAATGCATTTATAACTAGCTTTTATTTATCATGTTTAAGAAGAATTTTATATAGTGAAAAGGAACATTATATGTATTTTTAATCATTCGAACATGCTGTTGTATACACTGTTATGTACAAGGTTTTATGACCGTAAGGTAGAAAGCGTTATTACTTTACTTTTTTCTAGCATTTCATACTGTCTGAGAATATAAAATTTCTAATTTTCGTTTACTTTTTGTTACGGGTAAGTGCCCGCCTTTTAAGGCAAGAACACCCGCATAAAATCCCTTCTTCTTTCTCTTCGTGTGTATATATGTGCTCCATCGTAAAACCCTCCGCGAAGGGACAAGCGCGCGATCATGAAGGTCAACCTACCTGTACTGGTGGCATAACGAACGGGTAAAGGGCAAAGGCACAGCCAAAAAATAGCGTGTCGACGGTAATTTAAAGTATTCAACGAACCGTTAGGACCAGCAGCTGACGAACACATGCGGAACCATGTTAACATTAGCGCACCGAGGTCATAATTTTTATAACTGTAGCCGCCCGTAACCGAATTCCTACTTCCACCACTGGTTAAAACACACCCTCCAGCCAATCATATTCAACTTTTCCCAAGACCACCCCTACCTTCGAACTTTTCCCAATTTCTACGCGATCATAACAATATCAGAACTGTTTCGACTACCGAGTAAGCCGAGTCTTGTAAATTAGCAAATTAAAAAACGTGTTCTCCGGAGTTTGATCTTAGACTCATTCGCCGCTTACTTTGTCGTAATACGTATCCCAGTTTCGCGATCGATTCGACAATATGTTCACACCTTGAATTGATTTCGCCTAACGCATTTAGCTACTGTTCGCCGACGTCCAACGCCATTGGACGCGATTAATACCCTTACACGGGGCACCGATGAGAAACAACGACCTGTTCTACCCCACTCCCCGAGTTTCATTCCCGTAAGAGTCGTGAGGGAATTATTTATCCTTTTTCATTATTTTTTTTCGTCTTGTTCCTCTCTCGTGTGTACGAATCTGATCGGGCGAAATGGAATTATCGGGACTCGGGTATATCGGGTCCAGCTTAACTCGCGTAACCGGTTCACTCGTCGTTTTGTTCATTGGAAATAATTTGAAACCGATATTCGAATGTTGGGAACGCCTCTCAGCTTTTGAATGTGCGAAACAGGAGCTCTGTTTCTTTGTTTCAGACTTTTTTCAATTTGTGGCAGAATTCTTGTAAGGTTACAGAATTCGAATAGCAGATTGTGCTCGTTTTATCAACTGGAGTTTTGGATTCGTGTTTGTTAATTCTGAAAATTGAAACAAATAAATACATGTAATAGTTTATAACATGGAAGACGTGTGTTTTTGAGAGATTTGTTAGGTAAATTCTTCGTCGGGCGTGAACGTTACGTTCTCTTGATGGTTTTATGAAGCAACATGATGAATATGAAAAAATTTCTTTCTTAACTACTGGTTAAATTTCGAAGATAGTAAGTATAAAAATATCCATTGTTGGACGTATAAATAATTGAGGGAAATCTTACTATTTTTCCATTTTTTAAGACCGTATATTTTACAACAATTTGCAGACAGGAAATTATTAACACATTGATTATTCACTCAACGATCACAGCAATTGGTAAAATAAAAGCAATTCGCACACATTTCACGAAATAAAAACTGGGAAGTTAGAATTAGAGGGTTGATGCGTGTATTGTATGTGTGTACAACCATAACAGTAGAATTATAGAATTACGATCGCCGTATCGCAAGAAAAAGATCAAATCGAAACGAACGCCGGGACAAGAAACATGTCTGTCAAAACGAATAGTTATCCGTGTGTCTTTACGGCTTCTCCTTACAGAATTTATGAAGTTAATCACTTTTTGTTCTAGTAAGCAATTTCACACATATCTATCGCCGCAGAAATTAATTTTTAAGTCCCGAGAAATAATTGCGTCATCTAAATATGGATGATATAAATCAATGTGTTAAAGCATCTCGTTATTAAATTCTCCCAAAATAGCTAACCACTCAAATAAGAAGTATAGGAACCATGTTCTTTTATCAAGCATCGCTTCCACGAGATTAGATTTCCAGTATTTCTCCTCTGTTTATATTTCCGAACGTAGTAAACCAGTGCGCCTGATTATTGCGCGATATTTCCACTTAATGCATCGCTACTTTTAGATTGTATGTCTCCTAACAATATAAGCCAAATAATTTGCAACAGGATATAATCATTAATATTATGAATATTATTAGAAGTAAATAGTGAACGTTTCAACAAAAATTCTATGAGTTTACACATTAACAATACAACATTAACAATATAAGCTAAATAATTTGCAACAAAATATAATCATTAATATCACGAATATTATTAGAAGTAAATAGTGAACGTTTCAACAAAAATTCTATGATTGTACACATTAACATTTAACGTTCACTTCGTTCGACGATCCACGGCCTACCCCAACTGTCAAGCATACGTTCTCGGAACGAGTTTCGACATTTCGCAGAAAACAATTTTCTCGGTTGCCTTTTGCACAAATCGTTAGAGTCACTCCCGTCAGCCGTCGAATTACAAAACGACGTGCCCTCAAAAATAAGTGTAATCACTCGTCGTATCAGCGAGCACATCAGCATACGCGTCGTCCGTAGAACCCTCATCGGCATTCGACTGGCAGTAATAACTGGATCCACCGTCGCGTCGGGACATAAAGAAACACAAAACTCGACTAGCGGCGAGCGTGTTAATACTTTAATCGATTAGAGTGCTCGGGACTTTGGCCGGTCGCCGAGCATGGTAACTTACGTATCCCCTGAACACACAGCCGCACTAACAGAGACCGGCCAGCGTAAGGGAAAGGTCCCCTTAGCTGGTCATACGCGAAAGAAAGGTTAAAAAGACACTTAGCATTTTTTCCCCCGGTATCTATTTCACCTGCACAAGCAGAGTACAGGAGTAGCGCGAGTGTCAGGCATAAAGTAGAAGGAAGAGAGTCTCGTCGGCTGATTCACCTGGCGCAGGCGCACACCCTTACCGCCATCCCTCCCCTGGTGGTCTGTTTATGCCCTCTTTACCCCGTCTACCCTCGACCACCTCATGGGGAACCGAACGAGATGGCGGATCGAGTTGAAAGAGGAGGACGAACAGGCGAGTTTCGGGTTCGGGGTCGGCCGACGCGACAGTCGAACCGTGCTTCAGTCGGCCGGCGAACTCGCGTGCCGAGCCTTCGCCTCCGGAGACGTGTCTCGTCGTCGTCGTCGTCGTCGTCGTCGTCGGTCCGTCAGTGTGGACCCGGTACCGCGTCGTGACGCGATGCGAACCGACCCTCGACCCGCCACTCGCTGGTCACCGTGACCGCGGAATGTCTCGCAAACCTCCACCCGACTGCCATCAAGAACACGTTCCTTTACCAACGACTCTGCCAGAATGACATCCTGTTCCCGGATCGTCTCCGAACGGTGTGCAACCCCTAAGCATGCCAGACAGCAATCCTCGAACAATGAAGAGCTCCACGCTGGATTTATAAAAGTGCGCAGTGTTGTGGCGACCTAGAGAGTGTTAGATGTGTAGTGCGTAGAGCTTAGCTGACGACGAAACCCTCGAAATCGTTAGAACGTGTCCAGTGGTTCTGACCAGGAGGAACAGGATTCTCCATTAGCTCGGTCTCCGCTCGATTTCCGAGCAGCCGACCAAACTTTTTTCCTCGATTCTGTCATCCATTAGAGTCCATTAGCGCGCCGGCTGTCACGCCGGAAGTCGGAGGAGTCGTTTACCCCTGGTGCACGCGTGTCGCCGTAAACGCCGACTGTCGTTCAGTTTGGATGCGTTGTCTCTCTGTTCGGGGCGCAAATCGCCGCGTAGTGTCCCGTGGAGTCTTGACAAGCGAGATGGGTCGATAGGGCAAAACTGGTGACAGGTATAGCCGCATAGTTCCGGCCGCAAAATATCGCTTTCGATCGCGATCGAACCTCGGAAGGAGGTTCTCTCGGCGCGTTGTGTCGCGATCGAACGGAAGAAAGGGTAGAAGCAGCGGTGACGTATACGTGGAAACGCGAGAGGACTCTCTGCTGGTGGTCGCGTTTTCGACGACGCGACGCGTGATCCTCCGAGCGTGAAGTGCCGTGGAAACCCGCCGGTGGAGAGGGAAGATTACAAAAGGAGAGGGACAACGGGTGTTAATTAAAGAGCAGAAGCGACCGGAGGGAAACGAACAGCCAGCCGCCTGACAGGTAAATATTTACCGACACCGTGGTGGCACGGTAAAATCGCAATTTCATGGCGCGCGTTTTTCTTTCTCTCCTCTCTCTCTCGGCCGGCCGAACGAGGACACACCGGGAAAACGAGACCAGGTCGGACTCGGCTGACGGCTGCAACGTGGAATGGTTTTGTTTTTGTCCTGGTGCGCCGCGGTGCAACGATCGAATTCCAACGACACGAGTCCGTCTTTCTGGACGTGCTCGGGTCGCGACATCCACTCGTAAACCGAGGAAAAACCGTCGTTCCGTAGGATTTTACGCGAGTCGTTTGCCGAGAATGCTACCCGCGGTTAGGGAGGGGATCGCGCACGAATTCTCGACGATGTAGGTTCGAAGGGGTACACCCGGTGATCGTTTCCCTTCGCGCGAAATTGGATTTTCGACCTGTCGCAGTCATCCTTTCGTTCCATTGCCTCGGAAAGACGGGCCCCCTGTCGTTTATTCCTGTCTTTCGCCCTTTGAGTCTCAGACGTTTCTAGGCCCCCCCAGACCTTAAACATCTGAATCAAGGAGCCAACGCGTCTCTCCTCCGCACTCCCATTTCCCACGTCGAACCGAACATTCGATCTGCCCGAACGATTTCTTTGATATGCAGCCACGTAGCAGCCTGGAGCCGATTTTTCGCAGGATCCTCTAGCGATCTTCCGCGTACCCGACATGCGGCAATAAGCTCGAAATAGGATTCGACATGCGAACACGTGACGATGCGACGCCACGCCGTTTTACGTCCCACTGAATTAGAATCACGGGAACTCACGTAACCGGACGTGTCGTACAATCAGTCTGCCAGTCATTGGAATTCTTGTGGGTGTGTGCAAAGTAATAGGCCCCGCAAAAACGCTGGATTTTCCTTGCATAGTCGGCTAGGATAGTTCGTTGCTGTTAATAAACAACGATGTCTCGGAAACGCCATGATTCCGCACGGGAACTTTATTATTTTTGATTTTCTATCATTCAGTCACGAGTGAGAAAAAAAGTGTTCTTTAAAATATGACGTTATAAACATAGTTTGTTAATTTAAAATGTAAGACAAGAATGGGTGAGTATTTATAACAAGATCTTGTATGCAACTATTCCTAAAAAGCGTATGTGGCTAAAATAGAGTATATTGTTTCTAGAAATTAACCAAACGTTTTTTAACTATTATCAAGTGTACGAAAAAGTGAGCAAACGCAATTTTTTTCCAAATTTTTGTATACGTCAATTAATCCTGCTAATATCTCAAGAATCTTATTTCAAATAGTTATTCTACTATGCTGGTTTAAAGTATGTACAGAGAGTTTTCTGACTGTATGTAGCAGTAACATAACTATCTTACATTGATATCAATATTAATTGTTACTAAAGATTAGAACATCAGACGAAATGTAATACTGTTTTAATTTGAAATCTTGGAATTATATTGTAAGGCAAAGGTTTAATGCGTTTCGATGTGGGTCGGTTGTACTAGAAGATTTAATTTTCCAGCAGAATTATATTTCTCATCAGGATTATTTCATTTTTCGATTAAAGACTGATATACCAGCATAAATTATTTCAGTATATTATCGATCAATAACAGATTCACATACCAGTATAATATAATTAATGTTTCTGTCTTAAACTTCATCTCATGTCATCGTAACAGTACTATAAAAAACATCGTTGACAATGTGAAAAGAAACGTAGAATCGTGCATCGTTCCAGTAGATCTAAATCTATAATTAAGTTGCGTCCCAGCAATTTTAATATCAAGGTATTATGACAGACCTCTTCAACATAGCATTTCATTCATAGCTCAAAACTTTGGGTACGTTTCATGTCGGAAAATGCCTGATTATATTCTTTTATAGCCCCTCCATTTATTACGGACGTAATGAAAAGTTTTTATTGCGTTTTTAAATTATAGAAGAGAAAGAAGCAGAGTAGCGATGGATATTAAATTAATATTGTGCAAATGTTTAATTCATATATTTGAAACGAAAGTATACAATGATTTTGTAATTTATTGTTGTGTTCCGAAATATTTTTGCTGGGCATTCGTTTTACTTATTGCTTCGTTTTATATAGAATCAAAATCACATTACTCGTAAAATGATGACAAAAACCACGGATGACAGCTGAATATATTGTACTGGCCAAACAGTTTTTCTGCTGCTTTTCCGATGTCGAAATTCGTGTTACGATATGAATGAGATAAAATAAGAGAGGGAATTTTCGCTAGCAATATATTTGATGAATTAAAAAATAAAGCATGTTATCCTGAATGGAGTGCAGAGTCGCGCTAATCCTTTGACTGAGAGTTCGTCAAGCCTAGGGCCTTTCACATAACACACACAAACTTATAGTGTTTGTGAATTAAAACATAATTCCATCCATTTGTTGATTTTCATCTTACTTTACTAATATAATTCGTAGATTACGATTGCTCGTTTGAAATCACGATTGAGAACTGAAAAGATTAGTGAATATAGTAATATTTAATGTACTGAAACGTTAAATATACATAAAAAAGAGCAATGAATCGGTCGAAGTGTATTTTTCCGAAATGTCCAAGCATTTAAGAAAAAGAAAGTAGAATTACACTGACGGGGTGGAAAGTCGCCTAACAATCGTGAAATGTTGACTGAACGTACAAATAACGAAGGTGTGGCAAGCGAGTGTGAAATATAAGGGTTAGCGCGGAGCCCAGCCGCGGTTGTTAAGTTTGTTAGCTTAAATCATGTGTTGAGAATTTCACGGTTGAGGAATTGTAGGATGGAATTACTCTTCGTAGATTATACGTTGCAACATTTCGGGCAGTGTAACGGATTAAAATACAGTGTCTGCAGGTTTTGTAATGGCATGCGGAGTGCTGCGGTGGTAATGGGATTGCAACCGAGAAAGCGGTCGGTCGCTGTGTGAGGAAAAATAAATCGCAAAACTGGAATTTCCTTTACGTTTTTTCAAGAAAACATTCTACATAGTTTCGAAGTCCTAAACGTGGCGTGCAAACCTAACACGATTCCCAGTAAGTCCGATCGTTTTCGACCCCTCCTAATCCCGCGGATAAATCACCCTAATCGCGATGTTTCCCTTGAATTCAGCGCGAGGACTGTTTTAACCTCCCTCCCGAAATAACCCTTTTGGTCTGATGCAAATAAATCCCCGAAATTGTTCGTATATCTGGTGATGAATCGGGGATTAAAGCACGTTCCGTCGACTTTTTCCATTTGTCGTTGTTCTACACCGAACGATTTGACGCCGCGTTAATACGGCCCGGTGACATATTTTACGGCTGCGCAATTGACTGACGGGATAACATTCGGCTGCCGGTCACGAACGTAATAGACGTGATCAGAGTTTTACGGAGAGTTGTGATAACTGGCAAACCTTTCGTGCAGAACAACTTGATTCGCAATAAAAGCAGGGGTCATGGCCGGTTTTTCGATGGTCTCGATAATACTGCGGACGGCTGCCGTTCTGCCGACGGATTTGTAGATATCAGCGATTTACAAGGATCTGCTCGAATCGCTGTGATTTGCTCGATCGATGCCATTAAATTATACGTTACGTCTTATCGTTTAACTTCCTCCAGGATACTGGCACATACAGTGGCCACCCGTAGTGTTAACCAGCATTAATATTCGGATACTCTTAACCCCTTAACCTACGATTTACGTTGCAACAACCTGGGTCCAAAAGATAATATTTACATTTGGCCCAACCGATATACTATGGGCCAGGCCCGTGATAATCAGTTCAGGCCACTGTACAGGTTTAATTTTAGTCCTTTGCAGTCGTGTCTATTTTAATTTGAAAATTAAATATGTCTTCCGACCTAGAATAATTCCATTGTACAATGATTCTTTTCATTTTATGGATATGAAATTGTTGTAATACCTCATACAATACTTAAATGTGTAGTAACTGATTAGATACCAACATATTTGATAATGTAAACAATATTGTGAATAATGATGCAGCATTTTTGAGTGGTGACTCTGAGTCATCGTTCGAATGCTAAGGGTTAGTTTCGTGTTATGTTTAACCTTTTAGACCAGTTTTATTTTTGTTTTCTCCATACGATTCCTGTTGCTAAACAAGCTTTTAGGTTAATTATATTAATGTGTTTGGGTTTGTTCAGTACCCTTTCTATCTATTAATAAAATACAGAATAGTAAATAATATTTGTAAAGCTTGTTGTCCTCATATACATACGATGTGTATTAAGTTTTTATGCTGTATTTCAGTGACCCGTATATAGGACACGGGATTCAGAATGTGTTAATAATCAGATCTCGCTTTACAAATATTAAAACTGTGTCAGAGTCAGCACAATGCACAGACAACATCCCTGAAAGGTTAGGTCATATGAATGGACATTATATTTTTCAACGTATTCACAGATATTTTCATTTTTCTCGTTCACCCGACGGCTATTTTAGTTCCACAGACTATACCTTAGTACAAAAGAAATGAAATCGTCGGAACAGAAGCAAATTCGTTTCATTCACATTCGCCTGAATAGCTCGATAAATATTTTCTGTACAATCGTTCACTCCAGCAGCCGTATATTTGTCTGGGATCTCGACATAAAAGCGGCAGATTAGCTGGGCGCGCAGCTTACGTAGTCGCAGTTTTCGGTTTTAAGTAAAATAGATGTATGACTCGCCGGGGTTGGGATCGATAATAACCAGCGCACGTGGTTGAGTACCCGACGAAAGGTTAGGATTTGAGCTATCTCGCGGTAATTCCGCGAACATTACCGGTCTTAATCGCGCGAAAGTTTACCCGGAAGCACGGGTGTATCTGCTTAAGTTCCCGCGGTATCGGGGAAATCAATTGGCACGCCACGTCGTTGCAACCGATGACGCTCGAGATAAAATCCTGATTGGACGGGAAACTTCGAACCGCGGCCGTAACGAGGCTCATCGTGAATCACTCTAGCTATCGTTGCACCGATCATGCGAGTCTTCGACTACCCTCAGCCAGCGTAACCGGAGCCCCGACACGGGAGTCTCGTCGAAAGTTCGTCGCTAAGCGCGTCGACGTGTCCGTGCCTTTGAAATCGATTTACGCTACGTAGAACGACGACGGGCTAATTAAACGGAACGGAGATATCGGTAATTAAACAGCCACCGTTGTTAAAGACAACAAAATGAATCTCGAGAAACGATATCCTGTTATTCTCGCTCCAATTCAGTTAATCGGTCGTTGTTGTTTGTGGTCTTGTCAATGAATTCTTCCTTCTTTCACTTTGCTTTCATACCTTTGTGTTCGGAGAATAATTATTACTGTTTGCTTTACGTGTTTCAAGATTAACCATCATCGGTTTCACATTTTTTATTTTGTAATTATTGACATTATAATGATGCGTTTATTATAAATTATTGCATAAATTCAGGCACATATTGTTAGAAAAATTATGAGAAATATATATAAATACAATCTTGTCAGTTTCATAAAACAACGTATACTATAATTATTATTGTTTATTTTACGGATTTTAACATTAACCATCCCGATTTCACATTTTTTATTTTGTAATTATTGACATTATAATGATGCATTCATTATAAATTATTGCATATATTCTGGCACACATTGTTAGAAAAATTGTGAGAAATATACATATATATAAATACAATCGTGTCATTTTTATAGGAAAACGTATACTAGTCGCATTTTATGCTCGGAACGTTAAATACATATAATTTGAATTATTAAGAAAAGAAATAAATTTCTATTCACTTGTTCCTTGAAAATAACGAAGACAACTTTTATATTTATTATTAAACAATGGGTTTAATAAGATTTTCATATAAAATGTAAAGAGATCGTTATACTCGAATGTAGTTTAATTACATATTTAACTCTTCGATTTAACCGATGCATTGCATCATATTACCGGACAACAGTTATGTGGAGGATTATAAACTGAATTTAATGGGCATCAATTCCGATAGAGATTAAATATTATTTAGTACGTAATAAATACGTAATGAAATATTATGTAATACTATGTAGTTTATTACGAATGCTCAATATTCCGAAGCGCTTACGGTAGAAGCAGAATTCTGTTGTTTCCCATCAAATTATTGATAATAAATATCGGCTGTTGTTGTGAAGGGAATCTTAAAAATAATTATTAATGACAATTATCTTTCATTAAGTGTCTGATATTCATTGATAAGTGTTTATTATTATCATACAAAATAGTTTCTGCACCAATCTTGGCGTAGGTTGGAACTGGAACATTTCGTTCCACAGACTCGCTTCGGTATAATTCACTTCATACTACATCTAGATCGTCCGTAATCGTGTCGGTAGTGAAATCGTTACCATTCGTTAATGCGACAATTTCTCGATGATAAAGGATAAACGAGGATCGAATGAAGTGCTCGATTGTAATCGGAAATGATAACCTGGCAGTTAACGAGGTCGAAGGGGAATGTAGCCGCGACGGATCAGACGCGACCAGTAGTTACATCAACGACTCGACAGGTCGGCTCTCTCCTTGGCTCGACAGGTAATTAATTACGCCGCAGGGTCGTAAAAGTTTTCTCCGTGATTAGCATCGGGGATACTTCTTTCTCCTGAAGAACCGACGATCCTTTGTCGCTCGAAACGATTTCTTTGATAGAGATCCACTGGCAAAGAAGTGAAATAATTTTTTTTTATATAATCATTATTCTTTGTTACGAGGGTACTATGCTAAATTGCGCGTAATGTTATCCCGTCTACAGTATGATAACATAGTAGCAAGGAGAGGGCAACAATTTCATGGAAATTTCAGACATTCGACAGAGAAATGAAAAAATATATTTTAAGGAAGTTTTTTTCATCTTTGTTTAGAAATGTTTCGAAAATGTGGATCAACTAAAATAGATAACGTTATCACTAGATTGCAGATCTTTAAGCAAAACACAAAATTTTAACCTCAATTACAATAAATAAGATTTGCATAGAAAATTTCCTTAACAAATTAAACAGGTTGAAAATAATATCACAATCTCTTCAAAGTGTTCTAACGTTTTTAATTATTCTTATTTTATCTACTCACTTTTCACCGTAGCCCTGAATTAAATAAAATATTGAAGTGAATAAAAATGATTTTTATAATTACTGTGACTGAAGTAACTGAAAAGTGATTTTTGAATGTTACTATTTTGCAAATAGTGTGGTTGTGTTCTATTTCAGCCCTATTCCCACAAAATAAATAAACAAGAAGAATCATAATTTTCTAATTTTCACTGAAAGTTAAACCAAACCGTGATTCTTTTACGAAGCATTTCACTTTACGAATAATACCACAACAAGTTTCTTGTAGCATCAAAGAAGTTCTCTACGCGTGCAGAAAATCCGCGTCTATTTATAGCCGTTAATAAACATCAAAAGCAACTTTCACGTTAACCCACTTTCCAGTATCAACTTCTGAAAAGAATTTCGCACGTCACGAACTGGACGAAAGTAAAGTAAACCATCACATAATTTCTCGTTCGTGCATAATTCAGTAGTGAAGTTCTCTCTCAATAACAATCATCTGGAAAGATAAATGATTGGAGGAGCTTCGATATCCAATAAAGATAGTATTCGAGTGTGCCCTTTAACAGTACGGAGGTTCAATCACGGGAAGAAGAAAGCACGGAAGATTGAGCGAAGTTATAAAATCAACATTAAAAAGGGGTTAATGGTAGGAGGACTGTTCGGTAACAATTAAAGGGAAGTACGATCGACTTAGTCGTTTCGAGTGCTAAAGTGAGTGGAAATTGTAGATTCGGCAAGATCCAACCAGGCGGTCGTATCTCCGGATAATTAAAACTCGTTCATTTTTCACTTCATCCGAGGGAAATCTTATTTTCCCTCTTAAATTAATAATCGATACGTCACGGTCCGCGGGCTTCCGCCGGAATTAACATAATTGGGCGTAGGAGAGAGAGCCGGGGATGGGGAGTGGGGTGGAGCCGCTTTCGAATTCTTATTACGCTCCTCGAGTTTTCGTTAGACCGCTTCCATGCCGTTCGCCGCGTTATCCCTTTAATTAGGAGGCTGCTCACTTTTCCGTGTTCCTCGGTTCTTTCGGGACGTTCAGCGTCGCGACGTCGCGCTGATTCTGTTTACGGGAGGAAAGTTCTACGCGCCGTGCGCTCCGCTCCCCGGAATTATTCAGCCCAAGAAACAGAAGTTGCGGTAGTTATCCGCGGCACTCGTTAACAACAGCTTGTAAGTTCGGACAATTATTCAGCGGAGTAATTGGACCGCCCGAAATCTGCAGGTCACGTAGTTCGCTTTGACTTGCCGTCCAGGGAATAATTTTGCTGCACCGTGCCTTCACGTTTCTAATGAATTTCACGTCAGAATCTTTCGTTTCTTCGAATATTCTATATCTTGTCTTCCAACGCTGATAGGCGGTGATCGTTATGGGAAACTTCAACATGAAACCTGCCGAGCAGGAAGAGTGACTGACGTGTGTAGCATTGCAGAAATTACATAATTGAGTTCATCAAGATTTTTATAATAAGTTCAAGTTTACTATATAGATTAATTTTTTAATGTTCTACTGGTTTTTTTGCAAAGGAACTTCAACTTCCGGATTAACATTTTTTACTTCCCAGTGATAACGATTGTGCCAATTAATAATACTTCCATTTCACGATGCTGATGACCATTAATTTATTTCTCGTTAAAGCCTTTGCTCTTATTTATTTCATTCGAGTAACTCGATTCGTATGACATTTATTTCGCAGATTGAAGTTATTACACAAAACCGTTCAGGCAGTGCAAACGTTAATAGATTTATAGTGAATTAATACAAGGTACATGATGGAAAGAAATGTTTGGTCTTGGCTGCCATATGCGTATTCTACATTTCCGGATCGATGAGTATCAGTAAAAAAAGTTGCCGCAGAATTGTACTTGAACTTCGAAGTCAAACTGTTCTTTTTTTACTGCATTGTATTCTACGCATGCAAAGGAACTTAATTAATGTATTTCTTTGACGATATTTCCATTTCGTTGAAAATTGTTCCTCGACCTTCATCGTTCTTTGCGCCCGTTGTTCCTCTGTGAGCACAGTCAAAGGTCCTGGCGCGGTCGAGACGGGTATCGATGGTGGCCGCGTTGTTAATTCCAGTGTAACTCCCTGTAGCAGTGTTCCCTTTACGAAACACAATACGTCCGTGTGCCGGAGCAACCCGGCTCAGACCAGCTGTGAAACGCGATTCAAGATGCATTTAAGGTAAATGCCTGCTTTCAGTTGTCCCCCTTCCCTCCTATCCCACGTGGCCCCTGGCGTCGACTCTTTCACGAAAAGGAGGGGAACCGCAGCCTCAGCTATCAGAGGAATCCGTGCACTTTCAATTAAAGTGAGGCAGCTCGACTGCATTAAGGACGCTCGAGGCTCTACGGCGTTATGGCTTCAATTAAGGGTTAGAGAATGTGAGGGGGTCGATGGGGACACAGAGGGGAGTGGGTGGCAAGGTTTCAGAGTATCAGGTGGGTGGTTCGGAAAGGTGGGCGACGACACAGTCGGTCGCCAGGCTCCCTCGCTCGCATTTACGTTGAGGCTCAAGGAGAATCGAGCATGGGCCGACTGCTTTCGGAACAACGATGAGGTGCGCGCGACCACAAGATTTTCCCCATGAACAGTAAGCAGGGTGAGGGGGGACGGCGGAGGAGGAGGAAAGGAACCGACCGAGCCCGAGTGTCTAAAAGCCCGACAAAGTTTCATTTAAAAAGCTAATTAACTTATCCAATTACCGTCTCAGCCTGGAGGCTCGGCGCCGCGTCGCGTCTCGTCGCAGGAGCAAAAGATAGAGGATCCCAGGGCCGAGGTAGCATCCGAGTTCCATCCGCGGAATGCCACGGGATTTCTCGCGAACCCCTGCAAAACCAGCTACCCTGGGGAGAAGAGCCTCGGGCGAGCAGAGGAGGGGAAAGACTCTGAAAGAACGTGGGGATTACGGAAAGAAAGAGCAAGGGAATCAATTTAGTCGCGACCAGCCGATCTTTTATGAGAAAGTGCACGGATTACGCCGCGCAAGAAATACAAATCGTCTCGGGATAACGGTGTGCTGATCTCCTTGATTAATGATTCCCTCTTGGCCGCTGCCGCGCGCCGTCGTCGTCGTCGTACCGGTGTGCAATGCGCTACGTAGCTATCTTCGGTGCACGCGCGCATGCATGATGCCGATGCACCGAGCAATCGCGTCTCTCTGCCTTGTCGCGCCGCCGGATCGCGAGACGAACGACAGATATTTTATTCACGAGACACGGTCCTGTGGATCTCCTTACCGTAGCGGCGCGCAACCCGCTGCAAGGGGAACTCGGTCATTTGAAATATACGGAGTGTCTTTCTTCGATACGTCGCGTGCATTGCGATGCAGATTTAATATTTAAGGCTGATAGATAAAAGATACTCCTGTAAACGCAAGCTCTGTGTTTGATCTCTCTTACGGCTCGACCAGCCCTTCGGGGAAATAGACGCGATTCTTTGATCGATCTGCATTGAATGTCCCGCGTACAATCGATTGGGAAGTAATTCTACACGCAAACGTCAGCCGAAAAGAATAAACAGAATTTTTCCGTGAATTCAGAGAATACCGATTTTATTTTTTGCGTATACAAGGTGTTCACGCTAACACTAGCCAGCCTTTTTCTTGCAAATAGTAAACACTAGAAAGCGATGAAAGAGGACAAAATTATTAGAATCAAGTGATATTACTTACTTGCATAAATTAATGCAGCGTAATGGTTGTAGTAGACTAGTTCAAGTAAATTTTTTGTTTCTTATATGTAACTGTTTTTCAATCGTTATTCTGGCAAAACAGTGTACACAAATAAATCGTTTTGAATAACGAAAATGTTGGAGAGTAAGCTTCAGGTTATAAAATATATGTTAGCTGAATAAATACATAACCAAGTTGTTCAAATAAATTATTTGTTCGACGCTTTTATATTGGGATTTTTGAGAAGCAAATGCGGTTTATTTATTGTTGAATAGTCCGCAAAGGTTTATCAAAATTGAAATCTCGTATTTTTTTGGCACTTAATACAAGCTGTTTTTGTACACTTTGCGTAAACAGAAATTACATTTTGTATTTGCAGGGAATAAAAGATGAAATGAGATAGTATTTAATTTAAATTAACTTTATTTTGTTTCTCACTCGTTTTTATAATATGCGAATATCATTCATGTATATGTCAGCACTTTAGTAATTACCTTGTACATGCTTGATTGATTTCAATTTCAGCATGTATGAGGAATATGATATCAAATACTAGAGGTGTTGCGACGATACTACCACCTATGGGCAGTTTAATTTAACCGACGTATATTGAACGTCATTTAATGAAAGTCATTTTGATCTTTCGGTTGGTTACAATTATTACATTACAGTAAATTCGCTTTCTAAGTCGATTCTCGGTACTGTGCTGTGACAGGTAAAGAAGGGAAACTATTCTTTTTGTAGTCCCAACAAAAAGTAATTAACAAAATTGATTTATGTCTTGATATAGGTTATCGTTTGGCACGGAAAACTTACAAAAGACGAAACCAAACGGGATGAATTTTTGGGTCACTCTTTGAATCCATCGCAACAATGACCTTTAGGCGATCCACCCAATATGATGATGCGCAGTGGTGTGAATCGACGTACAGACAGACCCGTCTGGATTTGCAGGTCGTATATCCGCGCGTGAGAAAATATCGTGTTTACTATGCCTGATCAAATAGAGTGCGAGAGAGAGAGAGAAAGCTAGCATTCGCGTTCGTGTATCGGCGTTACCAGTCCGCGCCTCTTCTTTCTCTGTTCCTCGATTCTTTCGTGCAAATGCGGCCGCATCCGCCGCGGCCGGGTCTGTGTTTCGCATCACGCGAAGAACGCTTGACAGACGAGGATTCGATTCTCCGGGCAACGTTCGATTTGTTCATGCGCGACGGATACACTTCGGCTACTTTGCCCATTGTGTTCGGAGCAAACAGACGGAACTCGAGTGTCGGTCTGTGCGGGATTTCCCGTGGACCGAGCTTTTTTGTGGTGGCGCGTGAACCCGCGCCAATTCGATTCGTAAAATTGAAAATGTTTTTGTTAATCAGCTTCGGCAACTTGTTGTTTCGTTTATGTTCGACGGCTGGGAATGGAAACGTTCTGCTAAAAAGGGCACTACCAAAAGTTTCGAGTTCTCGTCCCCGGCTAAACTGTTGCATAGGATTAGCGCCTGTCGAGTTTAACTATGCGATCAACGCTCGTATTTGATAATTACTACGCTTCACGGGGTTAACTGAGTTGCTACTGTTAAAAACATATTCAGAAAATATATCTTAGAAAAAAAACCTTGTTTTTTATTAGACTGCGGATTTATGGAATTTTAATTTTTGTATGCACATATTAAGAAAATAAATGGAATAGTATTGTCAGTGGTAGTACGCTTTGTACATCTGAAGTAAATAAAAAATCGTGCCAAATTCTATATCGAACTTTAGATTCCAGTATTTAAAAAAAAATTTAGTAATCGAGAAATTCCTAAATCGAAAATAAGTTGATAGAAATCCAATTTCAAATCATCTGCAATGTACCCTAAACTAAATATCCTTTCAAAGTTTCGATAGAAAACAGTTGCGCTTCACCAAAATTCCGATAAATTTCCCAATGGAAAATTTTTTAAAGCAACGTTTGATCTCCCGCGGGTAGAACGCTCTCGTTGCGAAAACATCAAACCGTGCGAATCTCCACTCGACAAACGCTAACAAGCCGAACAACATAACCAAAACGGATCGGCCGCGCGCGCTGCCGGAAAAACAAAAATCGTCCGTCAAGTGGTTAAGCATTTTCGATCGGCGGCGTAGCGCGTGCCGTGGATCTTCCTAGAATTCATTGGACACTCTTGCAATCCAGTTGTTCGGGAAATAATCCCCGAAAGCCTGGATGGGGGTGGGGGGTTTGGTCTGAATCGAGGAATCATTAAAACCAGTCGATAAAATCCATCCGGATGGCCCTCGAGGAATGGCAGATTCGACATCGGTATCGGAACGAAAAGAACATTTTCCATGCAACACGTGCACGCGGATGATGCACAAATACGTGTGCGCGTGTCGCCGTCGGGAATATTAACCTCTCTGCCATCGTGGGGGCAAGGCTTTGGCATCGCGACCCAGCATTCTGGCCCAGCTCGTGCCGATATTTCGTGGAGTACATACCGGACGCGAACGAGCGTCGCATACGCCGCTCACATTCTCCTCCTGCACCTCGATATGCGCCACGGTTATGCAAAGCCTTCGATCAGACCGAGTGACCGCTATATTTTTTAACCGCGAACGGACAGCCTAGCCGCGAAACCGCGAAAAAATTTCTCGAGTATCAATGCCTCGGCGCGCAGATACTCCATCATTCGCGATCTACGCAGCGCTTTCCAGTTCGCTAGGTTGAATTTTCGACTGACACTCTTACAGGACTAAATAGGACATTCGATATACTGTGATATATATGCATTATACACATACAGGGTGGGGCGCCACATTTTGCCATCTAGATTTACGTCATTATTATTACGCATAGCAAACAAAGTTTCAGATGAAGTTGAATGGTTTTGAGAGGGACATTCTGATGGTACATTTTTTTGTAGGTGTAAGTGTCACGGACATATGAAGGTCATTAATGTTTTTATAAATGGAATCATATATTTTTTATTGCATCAGCTGATGCTCCTTCATATTCTTTACAAAAAAGTATAAAATAATTTATTAGGAAATCTCGACTCTCTGGTCAATAATGTGATGCAAATGGTCGCCACATTGAACCATTTCTGTAAATAGACATTATAATTAAAATATCTCCTAAACTAATGTTTTTTTTACATAAATAGATTAATACATTTTTATGGAGTTTTTTCCTTGGCAACGAACACGAATTGATTAAATAAAACTGTTATAGCCTACAATACTAAGGGACACTTGTTAATGTTGGAACACGTTACGTTTGTAGCTACAGAAATTTCAAAGAATGATAATTAAACAAAAAAATCATACTGTTGGAAAGGTATGGTTGTCAGCTACATTTTCGCAGCAGATAGTAGAATGATATCGTTAACGGAAAAAACTGTAAACAAAATATTTTCTTCATACGTGCTTCAGCTATTTTTGAACATCAATGTTTTTCTTACGTTGAAATTCTACTTCGTTTTTGACCATTTTTTGGAAGCTCCTGGTGCATCCTCCAGCTTCTGGGTCCTTTAGATTTTCCAGGGTAATTCTCTTTTTGTCTTCTGTCTACGCGTCTTCGTGGCCTCACTCGCGTAAGATCCGCTTTGACGGCGCACTCTTTGAGCTGCTTCGAGCGAGAGAGGAAACGGTTTGCCTTTCTGCGAGACCGGGGCTAAGGAGCAGCACTTTTCAACGAGACATTTTCCTTATTAACGGACATTTTCATCTTGAAGCTCGCATTGTTACCGACTCGTATTTGCTGCCACCCGGCGTGCTGTAATGAGCTGACTGCAGATGTTTATGCAGATATAGATTCTCACGGGCTAATTTTCAGAAATTCGAGCTGAAACTCTTTTGCTGTGTACTCTCTTCCATGTAGTTGGAAGCCTCGTTAAGGGCTCTTCAATATTATATGCTAACACGTATTCGAATAAAGAACATTCTGTACGAGCCGGAAGCATAAGGGAAACAAGCAACCTTGCGTTGAAAAATTTTAAGTAAGAAATAATATAACTCGCGTTCCTTACTTTAGATAAAGTGAAAGAAGTAAGTAATGGAAATAGTTTCCTCGCTTCTTTTTGAAAATGTGTTTTAAGATTAGAAAAACAAACCCATACATTAATTCAGGCAATGCTAGTCTGTATCCGAATTTGTATCTCTAGTCTGTACCAGGCTGCTAATCTGATGGTCCTCCATCATCATTCAAAATCGAACAATACCATTAAAAGGGAGGACGTATCTCTAGACAACATCTCAAGCTTAACCCTTTGCACTCGAAGCTATTTTAATTGGAAAATTAAACATTTCTTCCGATCTAGAATATTTCAATACCTTATGATTATTGAAATTTTATGAATATAAAATTGGTAAACAATATTTTGAAGAATAGTACAGCAATTTTTAGTGGTGCTTCAGAGGAGACAGCAGAGTGCAAAGGGTTAAAAAGCACCTATTTTATTTTCTCATGTAACTTCCATCAATTACTATTTTTTAAAGCTCTTCTTGTACCATATTATTTTAGCTAAAAAAATTCCGATTGAACCGCTGGCAATAGAGTAATCTAAGCTGATCACGCCTCATGACTGACCCTGTAGAATGAGCATGGTGTCCGATCTCCTCGAGATTTGTAAAGATACAACGTCTTGGAAGGAGATCGTAAATCTGGTATTTCGGAGCCCTTTTATTAGTCGCGATACTTCTTTTGTTTCTGGTCCCCTTCCAGGACATTTGAATCTCGTTTCCTGACGATTTAAGAAATTTCGCTGGACCCGGAGACAAATTTATGCCGTCGAGGGTAATACCATCTGAAATGGCCAGGAGATCCCGCATAATTCACCAGTGTCACCGAGAAGTACCCTCCTTGAGCTACGATCGCTTTATTATCTCGCGATTACGGGCACCGGTCCATTTGCATTAATTATCTTCGCCGGCCGCGAAATAGAGTCGCGTTCGGCTGGTTCTGCCAGTGACGTACTTAAGCAACTGGTAAAGGATATAATAAATGTACTGGTCAGCGCTGTCGATCCTCGTAACCTACCATTATACAGTGTGTTCGGAGAAGACTGGAGTCGGATTTATGGGGACGATTGAAAATATAGAGACAGTTGAGTGTCCTTATATCAAAACCTTGTTAATGAACGACTTTTGAAGTCTGCCTATAAAGTAAATCGTTGAATGATATTATTAGAGAATTTATCACTGTCTGTCTAGAAGGAAATCTTTATATTGAAATATTTCTCATCAACGACCGTTTAAATCTTTCCATGAAATAAAATATCTCGGTCAGAAATTGCTAGTAATGCTAATATTCGTTATATCTCGGCGTTTCTACATTTCTTTAACTAAATAAATTCTGTCTGTTAATAAACTAAATCGTGTACCAATATCAACCCTTTACGATTGATATTTACCTTGAATTTATATCTACCCTTATTACGATATTTACTCTTTCCAGGAGACACAAAGATAATGCTAATTTAATAAAATTCGTGTCAGTAAAATATCTTCCCAAATCGGATGTCATTAAATGATTTCCAACGGTACATAATTATATATTATTTGAACCATTGTTCATAGCTTTGTGAATAAAAGCGTTTGGGTAAGTGAGAAGTGATCTGCGAAACGTTTCTGCGATCAAAGGATTAATGTTTCCAAACTAATTTCACCGGAATTGAATACGAATAAAGCCGCGCACTCTATTCATGATCACGCGAGTCGTATAAAATATTGTTTCGGTTGAAGTAGGGTAGGTGCGCAGGACAGCGAATGAGACGGACGGTTTTACTAAGCTCGCCGTGAGCTTTCGGTTCATGGGTCATTGGTAGGTTGGGAATAGCCAGCCGGTAAAAGGTATTGTCGTTGAAACGACCACGTTGGTCACTGGGGAGGCTCTTTTATATCCCGTCGGGAAGACACGGACCTTCGTGGAAAGGACGATCGAGCCATACTGCAAACTCTCGTCTTATAGTAGAACCAATCTTCGGCCGTCTCACGGACAGCCGACGTTCGAGCGGTGAAGGAGGGAGGAACGGAGACAGGTCGAGGGATGGTACAGGGATGAAGTGAGCCGGAGAGAAGGGAAAGAGATTACCTCGCGTAAAATCGGGATGGGCGACTTTTCGACGTTCGCGGGCCGGCCGTCGTGTCGACAAGTTCCTTCCTCTTCTTTTCATCGTTGGTAATTCCCTCCACCGAGCTATCGAATAAGTTACTGCACCTGACAGACAAAGGACCTCTGTAACGGAGTTTCGTCCGTGAACGACCAACACGTTCCCCCTGCAAATGGGACAAACGGTTCAGTCCACGCGGATCGAGTCAGGGATCGATTGGGAATGCTCATCTTCCAAAAAAATTAATTCGATCACGTTACTTTTGTACGTAGTATGTTCAGAAAGTTCGCGGAAAGTATTGATAGAAGTTATTTTGTCATTTCTGCAAAAAAATGTACATCCTTATGTTTAAAGTACTCTAACCCTTACGCATTAAAGGAGAGTATTATATAAGAAGTAGAACAGGAAGGTCATAGTCAGACACGCTCGAACGAAATAATTAGATTACGTTGCTGTGGATGATTTGTTAGAAATTATTTTGTTATTTCTGCAAAAAAAATGTACATTCTCATCTTCAAAGTGTACTCTAATCCTTACACATTAGAGGAGAGTATTATATAAGAAGTAGAACAGGAATGTCATAGTCAGACACGCTCGAACGAAATAATTAGGTTACGTTGCTGTGGATGATTTGTTAGACATTATTTTCTTATTTCTGCAAAAAAATGTACATTCTCATCTTCAAAGTACTCTAAACCTTACGCATTGAAGGAGAGTATTATATAAGAAGTAGAACAGGACGGTCATAGTCAGACACGCTCGAACGAAATAATTAGATTACGTTACTGTGGATGATTTGTTAGCACTCGATTAAAATTGCCACTGTTTTGGAATGATCTATTAAGAAAGCTTTAGTTATAACATATCAATGCTGAAAAAGAGAAATATTACTTTTAAATCTATATTAATTGTCTTCTTAGGTTATTGCGTGTAAACAGTAAATGAAAAGGAACTGAAGATCAAACCGATTTTCGAAATAATCCATTAACGCTGTTACGATTGAATGATGTTCAATACGTGTCGATTAACTGAAACTCCCTTCGGGTGGTATTATCATCGTAACACCCCGTGTATTTTATATTATATTTCCGATTGTATGTTGAGGATGAAACCAATCAAATTTGTATAAAATTATTACTAACGTGTTGGCCCACATGCACCATAGTCACGTATTATAGAAACCATTGGAAAGCAATGTGAAATTAATTGAAATTTAATATTATCTCATTTTATTTTTCAGTCACTGTTAATGAAGAAATCATAATGTAATTTTTGATTCCACAAAATGTATAGAAACAATTTTTCTGAATTTATTTTTAATTCAACAAACAACTGTGTTAATATTAATGCAAACATATATCAGGTAGACTCGTTGGAATCATACCATAATTTAAATAATAAATAAATACTTGCATGAGAATTGCAGTTATTCCAAAATACATTCGAACAAGTATACAAGATTTTAAAACAACCATTAAATTTTTAATCTGATAAATTGTCTAAAATTAACAATCCCCAATGGGAGTACTATACCAACTCCTACTTCCCTTAAATGATGCAGATCGTTGTGCAGATAAAGAAATTCTGCTTTTAATGCTAAACCCCTAGGCAATGAGAAGAGCAAGCATCATCCCTGCGTCCATTGTAACCTCGCACGATGGTGAGCCTACGAAGGGGCAGTAAAATGTTTTTCCGCGTTGTCGGGTGAGCGGAGCGCCGCCTTTCCCGGACGGGGAGAGATTCGTCAAGTAATTTTCGCAAGTGAAAAAGTGGAGACAAAGTTTGCGGAGCGAGTAGAGGCTCGCTGGCTGCTAGTAAACCAAATTAAAGACCCCGCGAGGGGGCGGTAAAGCAATTTCGCAGTCCCGTAGCGCGGGTCTCGTCGCGAAGCGTTTCTACGTCACTGGATACGAATGGCGGATGGAGGGTAATGGCGAGAGACAGAACCGGAGCCAGACGGAAACGTATCCTCTCTCTGCCCTCTTCAGCTCGCCTCCTCTCGTCTTTGCGAGCTAGCACGCCGGATCGTTTGTACGCGCGCGTTTTCCACGGGAAACCTCGTAGACATTTAACCGTGCACGTACACACGCTGCTCTGCACTGTCGTCGTCGGCAAACCGAGAGAGAGAAGGTCCACATGATGCCTCCGCTGAAACGAACGACAGCGTGGAAGTCGGTCCTGATCTCTCGGTTGGCACAATCTCCCTCGTCTCGTCCCTACATCTTGAAAACCCCTGTCGCCCGCACCTGATTACTGCTCCACGGAAAGTACTGGCGTACCAGATGCAACTCCTTTTGTCGAAAAGTTCATAAAATGATTTTTTTAACCAACATCTTGACCGAGCTATGACGGTTTGGTCAGACAAAAAAATATTGTTTCTATAGTCTTTTATCCATAAATGTCCCAAAAGTCTGACCTGTAAATGTCTCAGATCTATCCCCACTACTGCGGAGTGTACCCCCTGGAGGGGCTGTGAAGCTCGAGATTCTCGGTCGCCGAGAAATATGACACCATACGGCTCGGATATATCGGTGAGCCCGCCTAATCAGAATTTCCAACTTCTCTATCTTCCATTATTTTTTGATAGGACTTCGATGACCATATTTATGGGATTTTTCTAATAAAAATCATACCAAGTATGATGATTATCCGTTGATATTTACTTGTGTAATAGACAATTAAAGTTTCGAGCGCAAGGAAGGGCAGTCACCGGCGAGCCTTTGAAATGTGCCGGTGACTGCGTCTCTCTGCGTCTCTTTCTTTCCCGTACGCTATCCTTCCTCACACCCGAAATTTTAATTGTCTATTACGCAAGTAAATATCATCGGAATTGTATCATATTTGGTATGGTCTTAATTAGAAAAATGCCACAAATATGGTTATCGAAGTCCCATCAAGAAATAATGAAAAATAAAGAAGTTGAAAATTTGGATTCGCTGTGTTTACATTTCTCGGCGACCGAGGCGTCTACGTTCGGCAAAAGTCAAAGATACCGTCCCTGGCGCATAAATGTCCTTCGGCAGACCCGCGCTGGGGACTTATATGGATAAAGTACTGTAAACAATCACGTAGGGATATGTCGTTGGTACACCTTCAGAATTAGTGGCACGTCTTGATAAATGTCTAGTGACCTTGAAGAATAACGTATTAACACTAGAACTATCGGACCAGTCAGAGTGACTGACTCGTGATTTGTGTGATTAGAAATATTAAAAGTATAAATATGTTTATCTGAGAAATTTTTTTTAGTGAACTTTTCTATAGAAGTTCATATTCAAATAAAACTTGTACGAAATCTAAATAAATGCAATATTGTCATTATTAAGAGACAATGTATGCCAACTTCGTTAGTGCTCGGTAGTTCTAGTGTTAATGCGTAAGGCTATAGTCGGATAAGATGTTAAAAATTTCCTTCAAATCAAATTGATTTTTTTTACACCATTCGATAGGGTTCCCAAAGAAAACCCTAGTGTTAATGCATAAGGCTATAGTCTGATAAGACGGTAAAAAAATGCCTTCGAACCAAATTGATTTTTTTACACCATTCAATAGGATTCCCAAAGAAAATCCTTCGTGACAAGTCGATACTCCTACCTCACGGGGTAGTTATAGTGTGAGCTCGGTTTAATGAATTTTGCTCTATTTACTATGTTCTGCTCAACAAAGAATTACGAAAAAATTCATGAAGTGCGCTTAAGTAAGCACATGGAAAGTATTTGCAGATCAGTGAAAAGTGAAAAGGTTTCAAGAAGGGAGAGAAAGAAAGGAAATCAGTGGATCCTCCATCGCGGTAACGAACCATCTCGTACGTCAGTTTTCGTGTGTGAATTTCTAGCACGTTTTATCGTGACTATTCTTGATCACCCTCCATATTCACCTGAACTAGTCCGACGTGACATTATTTTATTTCCAAAAATAGAAGATGTCATGGAATATATTCGGACGTCGTTGAAATAGTAAAACCGGAAACGACGAGAGAAATCGATATCGGAATAAATTGAAACACCTAATTTTGTTGATACGATTTTAAGTACTTTTCGAACAGAGTAGTAGTTGGTTGAAACGGAAGCCCGTGATTTCGCGGACGTCGGAACGGCTTATTAAAAATTGATGGCTAAACGGAACACGCGCAGCGCACCGGGATTCATTCTTCGAGCAAGCGGAAATAAAGGTTTACGGACCGATAAGATAATATTTGTTTGAACCGTATTGTTTCGTCGTTAGCTGTCGAGCGACGCACGAGATTGCGTTACCATTGCAGTCTCTCGGCTAAAAAGGAATATTACAAATTTGTTTGCTGAAATACCATGAATCATGGCCTTTTGTTCAACCATTTAAACTTTAGTTGAAAATTTATGCTAAGGAGTAAACTTAGAAAGTAAACTGTATAATTTGTTTATGATTTAAAAGTTTTGACTGTAATGTTCTTTCTTGCATTAAAAATAATGAATTGTTCGAGGCGTCGTTGCACGTAAATAATAGAAATTTTACCCTTAACGTATTTCGGTTTTACGTTTTCTTGAATTATTAATATTATGATCATCGTCAACATTTGTTAAGACACTAGTTTGGATTTACAAAGAGACAGTGTCGTTTATGAGAATGATAATAAACGGCCCTCTTTTAAGCACTATGAAACCATGTCATATTCCACAAGTTCCAAAGTAGCTTTCAGGTTAATTATACTTGTACTACTTGTTATTCTGAGCTAGAAATGACTTATTAGTAGACTGAGCGCCGTGCTAAATTCACGTAACTTTTCATTCATGCGCCACCACGTCCACGTTATTTCATTCATTATGTGGATTTGTGTATTACAATATTTATAAGCGTACGATGGAGACTGGAACTGTCTTTAATCAAATAAGATGAAACTACGGCAATTCAATTTCCTCTCTGGTTTCAAGTATTTTTAAGTAAGTTGTAAAACTAAACTATACCATTTCTTATTTCCTGTATCCCGACTCATTTGTATCCTAAAAATTCAGTATTAATATATTTACACCGGATACGTGAATTTTAAGATTCGTTTAACTTCTGTTACAAGATAAAGGGATAAAACGTTATAAATGGTCCAGTTTATTCTCATATATATTGTAATAGAGTTTCAGGAAGTAGACGAATTAATGTATTAATACGATGTGGTTGAAGAATGTTATTAATTCGTTTTAAACAGATGTCTGTACTGAAAACCAAGAGGAGAAGTTAGCTGTGAGGGTGCGGCGCCTTATCTATGGACCCTGATTAGGCGCGTGGCGGTGTTCTCGTAGTGTGATGAATTATTACGTGTGATGGGGAAACTTATATGGAATTTTGTATCGCAAGAGCCACGAATTAGGTCTTACGGTGAAATTGACCCCGCCTATCTAACGTTCTGAAGGACTCAAGTTGGGACGAAGCTGCCGACTCAACATATTTCCCAAGAACGCGCGCGGACGGCTGCAGCTGCCGGGGAATCGTACAGATTAAGCTAAACGCGATCCTCCGGGCTAGGATGATGGGTTTTCCGTGGGATAGCTTCTGCTCTGGATAATCAGAGATCGTAAAGTTTCCGAATCCCGTCTTGTCGACAACTTTCCAACGCGACTTCCGTCGTTCTCCGGCGTTGGACGTCCTCGAGTGTACACGCCTACGATAGCTGCAGCCAAGGAACTCATCTTCGCTAATTTTATTAACCGTTAACAACGCCGGTGCTCCGCCTTTATCCTGCGGATCCTCGCCCGTTTTAACCCTCTATACTCGCCGACACGCCGGTGGCTAGCGACGCCTTTTCACGCTAGTGTGTCAGCGATGACACGTATGCACACCATCTACCATCCAATCTACCTTCACCGAGCTCTGACTCTTGCCATACCTTCCGGCCGCCATTACCGGAAAGCCTTTATTAAGACTTCAACTTCGCGTAACACGCGCCCGTCCATCAACAGCTGATCTCGTTCTCATTGATCGCTCTTCCTTTCTTACGGTACATCAAAAAAGTATTCCATTCTTGAAATATAGCTTCCCTTATAGTAGCAGAGCTAGCTATTCGTTATGCATAGAAGCACTATGCTAAATTACAAATATTAATATTATAGATTACATTATAACATTCCCCGATTAGAATTTTTTCGTCGGCTACAATTTCCTAGAAGAAACAGAATATTTATATTGTGTTTCTATTCCTATATTTTCACTAAATATTTAGTAGATTATGTTCGATATCCTCATCATGAATCTGGATAACCGTTTATAAATCTTTAAGTAACTAATTTTCTCCATCCTGTTATTTAAATTTCTTTTACGTCCAACAAACCAAGGTAGCAAGCAGTAATAAATATTCTTCGACGACTTTCTACAAATTTTAAAAAATATCCAAGCCTATTTCAGAACATTTTAAAACGTAAGAACTGCGTGGACCATACACTATGTAGACAGTGTCATTGAAAATAAGTTTGCAGAATGGTTAAGCACGAAGCATTCTCGATCATCGAAAGCCTCGACCGTGAACCTCGACAATAACGAATCACTGTAACGCATTCCCTCGTGCTCCCCCGATTTCAAATAATTAATTGCAGTCGTACAACGTGGAGGACGACGAATCACACTCATAACGAGAAAATCCTGGAGCCACGGCGACGTAAAAGACGAGAGAGCGGCGAGTGAAATTGTAATGGGTTAGGGTACGAGGCCAAGAGGCGCGTCGTCTACCGCAGAAATTACAGAAACTTTACGAGCGAAGTAGGATTAATGCCGCTTATCTCGTTAAAATTCCGTGGAAAGCGTTCCACGGAATTGTATCCCGGGGCCATCGGCGCGATGCACGTCCGACGTACATTCAACGGTTGCTTTTCGGGAGAGTGGGGCAGGGTACGAGAGAACATTCGCCCATGATTCGCCCACCACCTTCCCCTTATCCATCGTGTTCCCTTCGCCCGGCAAGGCAACCATTACAGGAAAGCCTTTATTAAGTCTTCAACTTTGTGGGACGCGTGCCCGTCCATCATCGCGGAATTGAGTTCCCGTGCAAGCTTCGCCGGGCCAGCACCGGCGCGGCGGATCGACGATTTTCTGGCTGGTTGTAATTAGAAATCCGGCCGATGCAAAATCCTGCCCATTCGTCAGACTTCGGCGCCTCGCCGTCTTATCCGGCGGTTCTCAACTCGTCCGTATCCACGAGCCTCGACAATACGAGTTAAGATTTATGATATCCCCGCTGACACGGAACGTATTCGTTCGGCAATGATCAGACAAAATATTCAATAAAGTTTCTTCCATTATACGAGGGGTCATTTTTAATTTCGCGCTATTTCTCATTTGTGGAGATAATAGTTGTCACTCTTTGACACGTGGTTAGTAAATTGTAAAAAATTATTAAACAACGTTGGTTTTTATCAAATGGTCAGCAGTAGATGGAGAAATATTCAATACCTTCTCGGCTACTACCTGATCCGTCACCGATCCCTGTATATACCGACAGGGTAAGGCAAGGATTCGTCTGTTTAGGACTTTTTTTTTATTGCGCCACTGAAACCTATTATAGGTTTATTTCGGCTTTAACAATATTTTTTTAACAGTAGTCTTACAGTTAGTGTACAATGACAGAATTAATAATCTCTAGAGATGAAGATTGCAGTCGCATAAAAACTGAAAAATATATTTACCAGCTTTAACATTAGGTATAGCAAAGAAAATGTCCGCTTTTAATGGTAGAAAAAAACTTAATTTTAAGCAACTTATTAACTAATTTAATTCTTTGAGAATCATAAAACATGATCTAAGTCCTCGGAGCTATAACTACACTTGCAACTAGGATCACTGACAATGTTTATTCGATGCAGAGAGGCAGCGACATTGTAATGATTGGCCCTGATACGGTTTACTGTGGTTATAAAACCCGTTTTAATGTTTTAATGTATATATCCTTGATGGTGCCTTGCTCAGTAATTGAGGATCGAGTGTTAAGAATGCCTTTTAGTCTGATGTGACAAGTAAAATCAGTGAAAGTTTAGAACTTATTTCCCCTTCTACGACGTTACTCCCCACTCTTCCGCCACGGGCCGGTCACGTGGCGCGTTTCGTCACTATCGTGCATGTGCCACAATGTCACGTGACTATTTTCTCTGATCTATGACTATGCCGACGAGCCCGCTGCAGCACCTAGGATGAAACAAGCTCCGAAGATTTATGAATATAGTAGAGTAACCGAATTTTGCGGAGAAACCGATAGCGTAAATTTTCTATCTTGATGCGAGAAAATTTGTTCCCGAAATTTGTCATGGGAACAGTAGGCAGCTGGCCTGAGGTGCCTATAGGATATAAAGCAAGCCTGCAATAACGCGAAGCGCTGAAAAATGAGGCCGCTTGTCGCGCGGTGATCCCCGGTGCGGCGTCTCTGTATTTTCGTGATTGTCGGGATGAACGCGTGACGAACCGGCGTACCCGGCAATTCCGGGAATGATTTCTCTCGTCCCGCGTTCCCAAGCGAGCGTGCGGAATTCGATTCCGTGCCGTCGGTGTGTTCGATGAGCTTCATCGTCGGCCCATGATTTTCTACGCTTTTTTCCTTCGTCGTTTCGCATTTCTGTCCTTTTTTTGTCGTCGCATTTCGCACCACAGCACAGCAGCAAGGCGTGTGCAGAATGCGAGCGACATCGGGGGACACGCGGCGTGTTTCGACGCTTCGTAACTGCACGGAACGGCCTGTTTTCCCGGGCGAATCGAATAAACATCCCTCCGATAACCGATTCGAATATTTTCGGAGGGAAATCGCTCGTCACCGAGCGGCCGGAACGTCACGAATCGTTGTGACGAGAGATCATCGGGGATTAGCAGCTTATTAATCTGTCACGAATCGTCCGGCTAGGTACACTCGCCGATCGATCACCCGTTCCCCGCTATTTTGATTTACGCTCGCGAATGGTATCGACGATTGTTACGGTTTTTATTGTGAATTTCAAATGAACACCGTCGAGATATGGCGTTTAGCTTCTGTTCGGGCACAGATGTGCTCCAACAGAAAGAATAACGTATGCATGATGTCTCGATTAATATTACGTGCGAAATCCTCTTTTTACACTGGGCATTGTGTTTTCGAAAGAGAAATACGGGTCATGGGTTTTTCTTTCTATTGTAGTGTTCGAACAATAGGGCTGGTGTTCGTTCTGCGTTTGTGTCAACGATTGTTTTCGTTGTGTGTCGAGCTACAATTTTTTGTTAGTGTTGCATGTATTGGAATGTACGTAAAGTTAAGGTAGAATGTACTAATCAGTGAAACGTAGTTTATTCACCATTTATGCGAATGGTGTTATTTTATAAATGCAACATTTTCTGAAGCTTTTAGTCAAAGATTTTGCTTCTTACTAGAAAGATGTATTGTTAGTTTGACAGAATTATGGCAAATGATTAGAATAAAATTGTTCATTAACACTGAAAGAAATATATAAACTTCTAAAAAGATTATACATAGTTTATTTAGTATTTAGGTAGCTCTTTTTAAAATTAACTATTTTTAAAATGAAATATTTCCACAACCTTTTTTGGTTTAAAAAAATACAAAATATTTACGACATGATTACGTAATTTCTAGTTTTAAAGGTAGCTCACATTTTATATATTCCTTCTGGGGTTGTGCTGCCAGATGCAGTGCAAAGGATTTTTCAGAAAATTTGTTATTGAGGTCTTTCCAACCTCTACATTTTTCACAGCCCCCTGGCTCTGTGATTAACATTTCTGCTGGTCGAAATGTACCAAATTGTCGTTTCATTTAAGCACATTTCACTTGGAATGAATTATTTCAACTATTTATTGTATATGAAATTCAAGTAAATCATTTTGAAATAGTTTTCCATTTGTTTTAGTGTTCGACTTAATTATTTAAGTAGCTTAATTGAATGGGTGTCTGGAAGGAGGGGTCAGGTTTTTTAAATTTTATAACAGCGCAATTTTGAACTCAAACATGAATTGAAAACTGAAAGACTTTCCACGGTTTCTTTTATTAAATGATACAGCAAAATAAATTCCTAATTGCGCTCCTATAAAATTCAAACAACCTAGTATAGGCTCTTCTTCCAGACACCCATCCAATTAACTTGTTAAGAGTTAGTCGGCCTGCAAAATAGTAACTCCAGATTCGTAAATACCAATCTTCTACGACATCTTACAATACTACGTGCAGATTACGACTTCGCATTCGATATTCGCAGCACTATGAATGAGCACCTTATCAACCGGGTCGGATTTCCGTGGTGAGCAACCGGGGCATCCCTCCTCATGTTTTTCTTATTCCGCCTAGCCCGGGTCCATCTCTTCGGGGTCAATTCCTTACAGGAGACCTGTAGCTAGCTCTAGCAACCGGCCATTCTCTGGCAAACTCGTGCACTATACCGGAGAGAGAGGAATTTATTATGCATCCATGCGCGGATGTCAGTGTGGAAGCTCTTGGATCTCCTTCAGGGATGAAAAACAACGCGTCACTGGACCGATTGTCTCACTGTCTTAGGGACTTGAATCAAGAAATTCCAAATGATGTCAGACATGGGAAGATGTCAGTTGGGAATGTTTCTTCCATTCTTTATTAAAATGATTTTGGAAAGGAGAAGGTTATTCAATTTTATGTGAATATTGTATTCTTTTTCTTGTTTTTACCTCGGTTACACGGCTCGTGCTCGACGCGGAGAAGAATCGCGGTGCATTCGAGAGCGTACGATCGATTAATGGTAACTGCGGGATGTCGATCAATAAAGGAAAGCGTACCGGAAGCGCCATTAGAATAATCGTGACCATCGGCCTTAAATTTCAACCCAGACGGGAGCGAACTCTCGCGCAAAGTCTACTTTACGAAGTAGCAAAAGTCAGCAGGTCTCGTTTTTCCTCCCCCCCGTCGCCGTTTTCCTCCATTCTCCATCTTTCTTTCTTTCGTTCCATGCCCGTCGGCAAAAGTTTCACGCGCGTTCGACCTAGACCACTGAAAGAGACGAATCGGAGGCGAGCAGTCAGACAGGGACGGGCAATGGAGAAATGGAATGAAAGCGGAGAAGTCGAGAATCATAGGAATACATTCCTCGGTTGTCTATTGGTCCTCCTGGCGCAAAGGCGTCGCAAGCAGACGCGACGTTTTTCTAATCTGGAGAGGCTGAGCGAGAGAGAGACGTACGCTGCCGCTCAAAAGTATCAGGCTAGTTGTAATTTTTTTTAGACTACAGTTCATGTTGTCTTTGAGACATACAATTGAGAAATACATTAAACAGTTGCTAAGGTCTTGTATGTAACTATTTCTGTGGAACAAGCGAAGCTTTAAGAGTGTTAGCAGAGAGTAATGAATTTGCGTCAGCACTTTTTGATGGAACTTATAAATTAAAATAGCCATTTAGAGCTAATTTTGTGGAGTATTGTATCTCTTAAATAAACGTTACTAATTAGAAGGAACAATCAAGCGTACTCTAATAAATACAAATTGTCTGCATTAATTGAAAGATGCAAAAGTTACATAGACAAATATATTTCTATGAAAATGAAAAGAAATATCTTTTCTCAATAATCGTGCTAAACTGAAATAATACAATAGTCTTTTTAAATTCCTTAAAGGTGTTATTCGTTTTTGTTATAAATGCATAATAACTGCAATCTATTGGTAGAAATCAGATACGTAAATTATTCTGAAAAACGTGAACACGATGTCTAAATGAAGCACAAACAGTTGTTGTCGTTTACCCAGCTTGGTCGACGGGAGGTTAAAAGTTATGGCCGGGCAGAATTGCGTGGGACACCCTGTATATACATAAGAGATAGTCGAGGAAAGAGAGGCTGCGAGCACACGGAAAAGGAGAACAAGTGGAAGGAAACGGGGGAAGAAGATGGCGCGGGGAAGTTTCATCAAAGTTCTTCCTTCCGCCCCGCATTCCCTAACACTGGCGCAAACCGAGCTTGGGAAACGACAGGAGGAGATACTTTATTCACAAGAGTCATATGAGAACTACCTATATACGAGCTAGCTTTATTATTTAGTTGCTGATCTCTTTACGCGGAAGTGCCGGCCGCCAAAGGACTTTCGCGCGTGCGAACGTTCTGCGAGCGTGTGTACTCGAATGAATTTCTATTCGCGTCGTTGCTGGTGCTTGATCAAGATTAGGTTCGACCAATTTGTCGACTGTGCTGGAATTTATGGACGTTCGATCTTTTCACTGTTGCGAATCTAATTAATGGGTCTAACGTGGATAGGCTTGCCATCTATAAAATCCAGAACCCAGGACGAACGGCATAAAAACACCGGACTTTTTCAGCTGAAACTCGGAATTTTACTCGAAAACCCCAAATTTAAAATAAATTAAAAATAAATTCGAAGTTCAGTCCAATTCGGAGTAAGTGGAATAGGTCGGCCATGGTCAGACAAGTCAGCCGTACCCGCTGAATTTTCAATCTCAATTTTCTCAAAAACGAGGCGCCAAATAGAAAAATATTATTTCTGCTTTTCGACTTGCTTCTGCACGTAGAATCACCACTCACTCCTCCGATCCAAAACTACCCAACGAAAACCCACCGTATAATATAATACTGGTTATCGAATTCACTAAATCGATCTTCTTTCACATGCAACACAATAATTAGACCGTGAATGTTCACGCGAGTTCGAATTTGCATATAACGCTGTAGAAACATAGGTTGAATAGAAATTTATTTCTCTTACCGGTTGGTTCAAAGGGACACGAAGTTGCTGAAGATTGTATCTTTCCGTTCGACAATGTTTCAACCGGTCGAAAGAAGTTCTTGTTACGTAGCATGAATTGTGGCAATTACTAACGAAGTCAAACAGCAATTCATGCCAGCACCGCGACAAATTAATGGCAAAGTAAGATGGCGGTGTTGACAGGAAGCGGAGCACTAAGAGTTACCTTCTCTCCCAAGACACTACAGTTACTGGGGGATTCGCAGTCACGGCCGCGAGAGCACAAACTACACGAAAAACCTTTGAATACTGCGAACTGCTGGGAACTTTAAGGTCTGTTATTTGTCAGAAAGACTGGCTGTTCTAGTCGGCATGGCATGGCAGTGCGACGAATACAACCGAAGAACTGAAATTAACGATTCAAGACGATTGAAGTTTACTTTTTGCCCTGAGTCTTGCTCGGCTCTTCTTCCATTATTATATGCGAATTATAATGCGGCAAACTATACCGTGTTTTTCTGCAGAAGAAGTTTCAACGTGATAAATTCGTTCCTCGAGAAACGAACAACGAAACTGAAGAAATAAACATTCGATGTTTTCTTAGCTGGGCGTGAAACGTGTTTGATCTGCGGACGTAACAGATTGGAAATCGATAGGACATCCTTCTATTTCACTGATATTTTTATCGTAACGTGTATTCATCCACCATTGATCGTTGCTGTCTTCCCTGTCCTCAGTTGTGCGAGCGACCATGCGCAATGATCTACTTGAAACTTCCTATTGTATAACGAGACGGTTTTTCGCCATCTTCGATCACGAGCAGGTTCTAGAATCGATCGTCACTTTGAAATGTTTATGTAACTCTTGCGGAAGTGCACGTACGATACGGTAGAGACGAAAAGAAGTGTTATGGTTGTGGAATCGTGGTCAGTCGTTGTATTTATATCTACGTATTCTAATGTCTGCTACACGAGACGAAACGCTTGCACTCTTGCTCAGAAACCGGTGAGATTTATGTGACATGTCGTTTCAAACATTATTTTACAATTACCTATAATGATTAAGATGTTCGAAACAATCTGATAGTACGATGAAAAGTAGCATTCGTGTTAAGTATGTTATGTAAGCATTTATTAGAGTATTAAACAGGTTAATCAGGCCATTTGCCACCGCGGCATAAAACGAACAAAAAGAGGTATGTCAATTTTCTCGGTCGGAAAATGTGATTAAATTGAAGCCATAACGATTCAGACGTACTTCGCGCGGGCTTATTCCCTCCAGTTTTGGAGAAATTGGGGACTGCGAAGTCAGACAAACGACTCGGTAACCCTCCAGGCCAACAGGCGAAAGTTTCTAATTCTCAGTCTTTCCACTCGTTCGGTTTTATTATTCCCGAAAACGGTAGCTCCGAAGGAGACCGCATTTAGAATTCTCCTCGAAACTTCGTGGCCAGAGACTTTCGCCTCGTTCGATTCCCGAAAGCCCGACCGAACAGCCTCGAATTTCATCGCGAAACGTATCCGGTGGTACCATTTGCCTCGTTCCATTCACGGAACGTCGATTTAATCGAAGTTCGAGGAGCGCGCGGCAGCCGGAAATAAAAATTGGGCACACGATGGCTGTAGATCAAGACTTTTCTTCACTCATTTCCTTGCTCAAAATTTTTCTTCGCTTATTTCTTACACTTGACACTTCTTCTAACAAAATACAATTTCAACATATTTATCGTTTGTTTATCAATGTCAGTGTTTCAGATGGTAAAACACGAAACCCCATATGAAGATTGGTCTAGTCTTATATCTCGGCTTTATCTGTTGCGAAAGCGCTCCGCCTCGCGAGTGGCCATGAGCAGGCCGAAGCGGGTTGAAGCGGGCTGAAGCGGGTCTATTCGGGTCACGCGAGTCCGTGGCGCGTCGCGCGCTTTCCGTATGCAACTTTGAAGCACGCCCGACTTTTCTCATATTCGTTCTCTCCGGACTGTTAGCTGGCATCCAACTTTTTCCTTGTGCACACGGCCGTGCATCGGGGGACTGTAACGGGAGTTGGGGGGAAGGGGTGTTGGCGAGCTTAATTAAATCGATTGCAGTTAAGTGGCTCCCGGACTAAATATTCAGTTTGTTCGCGAGGGTAGTTTCGCCACTCGTACGAGAGAGTCATCCTTTGAACAAGGAAGTTGCTCTCCGAGTCCTCTGTACGCACCGTTTGTCTGATATTCGGAGTGGACGGAGAAGCGAGTAGTAGAGTGTGGAGCGAGATTGGAACCGCGGCGCTGTTTAAATTTCTCGAGTGGAGTGGCCCGATATAGACGAATCAATTTTCAGCGAAGCGTCGAACGGGATGTTTGTGGACGTGAAACGGTAAATATAAAAAAGGAGAGTGGCGTTCCTGGGCGGCTACGAAGACGGAGCTTCGACCCGCTTCGACCGCTTAGAAAGCACGAGAACGCCGAGCGAGCCTGTGTGAAACAATTTTCTTTTTTTATTTATAATCGAGCGTTCCTGGGCCGAGCGTGCTGATAGCGCGCACGCGAGCCGCAATTTCTTACGTGCTCGCAAAAACTGGTCGGGAACCTGCACATTGGCCGAAAGAAATAAGAGGAGCTGTCGCTTTACGATCTTAGGTCGCGTTGTTTTACACGCACCGCGGAAACGAGGCCTCGGGTAAATGATGCCCTTTTGTAAACACTGCCGTACATTATTTCCCCTTTCCGACGGGGAAAATCATCCGCTACTTTCGCGCGAATGGCCGCGACTCCCCTGCAACATATTCAACCGGAAATTGTTCCGCGGAAGTTGACCCCGTTTTTCATCTCTCCGTCGTCCGTCTCTTTCTCTGTAAACAATATGCCAGGGTCGAACAGACTCTAATAAGTAAATGGCTTCTTGACTACGTGACTAGCGGATCCGGCTGTCTGGATCAGCAATTCCGAGCGCCCATTATGAACCGAGTCTCCGGGATCCAGCGTTATCCCGCCGAGGATTCTCAATGCGCGTCGATCGGTTATTACCAGACTGCGGATCTTTATGCGTCTGCAGCAAATTACATTGGTTCGCGTCGAGTAACGTCCAAATTTTTACTACACCGATCGTAAAAAGACGATCACTGCTTTCGGAATTTAGTATGTCTGCCACGTGTGTGTGTCATTTACTTTACCAAACGTAAAAGTTATTAACTACTTCGTCGAGAGAGAGAGAGAGAGAGAGGGGCTTGATACCAAAATTTAATGTAAGTATTAATTAATCAGGTTTTTCCTGTGCAAGTTTGTTGATTAACACGATTGCAAAACTGTTCATAGAGGCAATACAATCTCACCTAGTTATAATGACTCAGAGTAATCACTAAACACTGCTTTACTATTATTCATAATATTTTTTACGTTATTAAATATGTTAGTATCTAATAAACTAAATTTTTAATTATTGTCTGAGTCTGAATTATTCTAGATCTGAAGAAATGTATAATTTTCGAGTTAAAATAGTTTTAAGTGTAAAGGGTTAAGTAATTTTTATGCTTTTTATTAAAGCATTGCTTCACAGCTTTAGAAAGAGAAGTTTGCCCCAAACGAAATACAATAATAAAATGTGTTCACAATTGATAGAAGCATGTAAGAGGTTTTTAATTAAAAATCAATTGTCTCGTAGGTTAGATCCACTCGGATAAATATTTGGACTGGATTTAAGAATATCCGTCCGGTAATACAATCGTTAACTTCACAAAGGGAACGGTGTCTCAGTGAATAACTTAATTAAGAGTAACAGCATCGTAGCGACAAGCTTTGCTTCACCCGGGCGGAGTGTATGTAAAAGCAAAAAGTTAATTAACTCCGGTGTCCTTTAGTCGTCAATCTCAGATTTCATCAGACGTTCCGCGTTCCTCTGTCTCGCGCTAAGTACTTTCTTGTATAACAAGCTTAACGTTCTGTAAATTGAAGAAAGCTCAAGAGATCTTTGTGCAGTTCGTACTTAGTATTTTACAGCAGAAACTGTGTGAAGGTAGTAATTGAAACGGGGGAATTTTCACGATCGAACTACATATCGCCCGCTTTAACATTTTAATTCTTTAATTTGCATTCATTAGTTCGTCCAATTTTCAAAAATTGTCGGAGTAGTAAGTCACACAATATTACAATTGGCTATTCGTATTTACTGCAAAATAATTTTATCAATGAAATAGAAAGCTACGAAGAAATTAGAATAATTTAATAAAATTGGACAAGGAAAACAAGGCTTACAATAAAAAGCACAGTTATAGAATTACGAAGATAAATGAATAAAATTTTCCTAATAGGTCGACTTTTACTATATTACTACGTTACTATTTTCCAGTTCCATGCAAATGAATATTAAATTATATTAATTGAATTATTGCAACCGTATAAAAGTGCATTTTTCAATAATGTATAAAAATATATTTTAAAATTCCACCATTTCAGCACTGTTGAACCTTTTCCTTTTAGTCCCACGACAGTGGGGGTCCTTCGGATACCAAGTGCAATATTTCAAAGGGTTCTACTGAAGCAGTAATCCACTCCTTAACAATACTACTAAAAATTTCCAAACGTTCTGTTTGGATGCTTAATACAGATCGTTCGGAACAACTTGTTGAAACTTTCATCGAGAGGAATCTAGGATGGAAGGATCGGTGTTCCACTCGAGGACTTGTTCCGCTCCGCGTTTCTATACTCGCGGAATTGTTAGGCAGCCCGTATGCGGCGCGTAGCGTGTTTAAGATCGATCAGCCCGAAGCAGCAGTCGCTCTCATACACTTTTCCCCTCATTTTCCTGTTTTTACACCCGAGCTGAGCCACCCTTGTGTCGAACTTTGATCCCGGGTGCCGTCAACTCTTTTTCCAACCCCCGTCTCCATCCCCTCCCCGTTGTCTGTGTCGCGATTTCATCGTGGCACTGGAACACTGTGACCTATCTCACGGAAATCGATACTCAACCCCCCCGAGGATATCGAACTCTAATATCCTCTTCTACGAGCCATAGTCACATCGTTAGCTTTGCCAACGTTGAAACGGTTCATTGTACCGTGAGTTTCGGATATAGTGGATGTAACCACTACGCGGGCCGAGCGCAGGTTTCGCAGGAAATAATCGCTCGACTTTTGTCTCCGTCGACACTGGATCGAAAATATTACGGGCTCTCACTGGTATCTCCGACTCGCTACCCGGGCTGCTCTTGGTTCCCTTCGCGAAATAAAAATCGACATTGCTTCGGCACTCTGCTCGCGACGCGTCTCACAACCCTGACTATTACCATAGCATCACAGATTTCGGCTTGATGCCGAAGAACACGAATAATTCTCATGTTGTACCATGAGCTTATGTATGAAATACTGCCACAGTGTACAACGAACTAATCGCTGATGTAACCTCATTATAAAGTAGTACCTTGACAGAGATGTGCCACAATATTTGTGACAATTTTACCCCCACCACCGCGTCACATGTTCGTTTTTAATTATTTCTTCTTTGTAAAACTTCTGACAACATGTACATGACATTCCTTCCATTAAAATGAGACCAAACGTCACATAAGTCGGAGTATATCTGTCTGTTTAATTGATGATTCAGTAGAACCTTGATTATTATTATTAACTTTATAAAATTGTCATTATCATTATCACGAGTATCAAAATGAGTTACAAACGTTACATAAGTCGGAGTATGTCTGTCTGTTTAATTGATGATTCAGTAAAACCTTTATTATCCAAACCGATGATATCTAGCATAAATTATTAAGCCTATAACACGAGAATAATAACTGTTTCTTTACAGAACAGCTCATTACAATCAATTGTGCCGCGCAATAAAACGGTTAAATTGGATGAAATAAATTAGAAAGCAAAACAAATTTTCATATAAATTGTCGAGCAGTAAACAGCAATTTTATATACAACAAGCTAATGGAATATCGTGAGGCGAGTTCTGGAAAAACTCGTACACCCCCACGAGGGGATAGTGCGTGAGATGGGTGAGTAAGGGTGCGAAGACCCTTACCTCATAATTCCCGGATTCGTTCCGCTTGGCATCTTGATTTCTGCCGCACGTGTGGCTTTATGATACATAAATTACTATTAAAGCTCTGAACGCACTGCTTCTGAATTAGGGATGAGTTTCCTTGACAGTAAAAGGGAAGAACGCACGTATTTTCGTGGTTACGGGTGAATGAAAAGAAATTCTTTCACATACTAGATTATTGTCACTGCAACTTTCTTTGTACTTAGTGTTATACAAGAATTTCCGATATATTCCGAGATGGAAATTACGAGAGTACCTATCAATGAATTTACGTGTGCCTGAAGCATTATTTCTTTGTGCTTGTATAAGTTAATTTCAAATAGACTGCGGATCTTCAACGTGTTAAATATGAGATGGTCTCATCGTTTTTCCGACCTCGGTATAGTCATAAAGTCCAGATACATGAACTATGCACAGAATCGCTCGTTGAGTGCAGACTGTAAAGCGTGCCGATAGTTCTTGCGGTTCATCTGTAAAATAATTCCTTGCACGAGGTTATTCATCAGCGACGCATAGACTGATTCTCAGTTGACCACAAAGACACCGCGCGCCGTATGATTATCTGATAACACGGTATAACATATGACCCCGTTACGAAAGAAGCGGCGTGGCGGCTCTAGAGCTTTTGCCGAGGAAAAATGGCGAGGGCGGAAGAAACCGCGTCGTTCCGTGCAGTCGATATGAAAGCGAGAGACGTACGTCGCGGGACACAGGCGTTGAAAAGGTCGGAAGAAAATAGCGCGGTGTAAAAGAAAGACGTAGAAAAATAGAAAGGAAATGCGAGAACGTTTTCCTGGCCATAAAAGGTTGAGAAAGAGAGAGATAGTGAGGAGGGAGAGAGAGAGAGCAAGGAGAGGGGAGGAAAAAAGGAACGAGCGGAAAGGTGACGGACCGGAGGGCGGCTTTTCGCGAACCGGGGCCAGTGGGAAAAACCGGAAGCCGTGGGGGGCGTAGCGGGTGGCACCTAAATGGAGATGTCTTGTATGCAGAGTTACTCTGTCAGAACGATAGCAACTGGAAAGCCGTGTCTGCTTCCAGGACTAAAAGACAAAAGTTGCTAAAAGGGAAATCTGTCAGAACTCTCGTTCCTCGTCCACCTTCGTCTCCCCAGCCTTTATTCTTCGACACGTTTTCCGATCGGAGTTCCAGTCACCTCCTTCGGCCCACGCGTCTCGGCGTGGCCTTTACCTCATCGAGCAAAAAACCCATGAACCTATTCGGTCTTTCATCCATTTCTCGGAAGCGACCGTCGTCGAGATCGTCGTCTCCTCTCTCTCTGTCTTTTTCTCTCTCCATCGCGCAGTTTCACCGACGACGTTTACTTCGGCCTTTTCCCTCTCGGTCCCCCGCACTCTTTTTACACGCTCGTTCGCGGGACCGTTCCGATGACGTGAAGCTGCGATCGGATGCGTCGCCGGTGTACCAGAAACGTTCTACCCACGGGAAACTTTCCAGCCGTCGTCGAGAGTTCGCGTTCCCGATGCTGTAAGCTAAAATCCCGCGCGTCGTCGCTTGTCGACCTACGGGTTTCGTCTTCGAACGACAACGCGCCCGGGCGCGCTAGCGAGCCCAAGTTCCCCCGACCCGACCGACTTGATTCCTGGATCCGTCGACCTAAACAGACAACGGGAAACACGGAATTTTACGTCGGATTTCTCACGGGATACGCAGACTGTCCCAACGACGCCTCGCGAAATATTTGATGTGTCGCTCGAATATTCAACGCGTTGTTGCTTAGCCCGTCTGGGACGACGATTGTCGGGTTCCCTCTGTGCGTGCGATCGATCTTGTATGGTCTTATGATTCGGGCTTTTTCATAGTTTTCATAGTTACGTGGAAGCTGGAGGAATTGTATAGGGTGTGGCCGGGTGGTACACAGAAACGACAGGCTGTTTTAGAAAGAATGTAAGAAGTAGAAAGGGGTGCTTACTGTCAAGACTATCAGGTGCATGTCGGGTCCTCAACGAATTATTTACCCAACTGATACTGGTGTAATGTCCTGTGTCGTCGCTCTAATATTTCAGAGCTGAGATTTTTAATTGGTCAGCTCGACAATTCTAGAATATTAAAGAAACGACACAGGGCACACACCAGTATGTGTCTTCGATCCGCTGAAGGAAAAAGATGATCTTTTTTTTATAAGAAAATCTCATATGAGATTTATTTCAACATAATTACAAAAAAAAAACGAAATACGCTACATACAAAACAGAATATAATAATTACAAAATAGAATGTGGTATATTAGAGATACACAGATATTTTAATACAGACATATAATTAGTTGGAACAGTATAGATAAAACTTATACTTAAGACCACAGCTCTTAAAAAATGATAACATGTAGTAACAAGCTTTGATGTTTGGTTTAGCTATTAATATTAAGACATCCATTGGAAGCTGTAAATTTATTTTGCTGAGTTTATTCATTAATTTGAGTCTTTCCTCGTTGTATAAGTTGCATTACCATAGAACATGGTTCAGCGTTTCGTCACCCTCCCTGCAGCTACACTCTGATCTTCTTCGCCGAAAGACGCATTTAAAAATGGTACTCGTTCATTTATTTCTGCAAATAAAATTTTATCATAATTTGATTTATCCATAAATGGGTGAAATAGGTGAACTTTCATTCCGAGGAACGTGGGATGGTTAAATGGTACCGGTGACCCGGTTACATAATTGAAAACGAAGAAGACGTGTGGGTATTCTTAGGTGGAACACCAGCCGATTGTTTCGACTGGGGCTTTGTTTGCCTTGCTCCACCCCGACACACGAATCAAACATTCTTCTCGGATGTTGAGGACCGGGAAAGGAAAGCGACGATTGTCCCGGATCGCTGGTGTGTGCAACTGGGGCGAAACGTTAGATTCGGTCGCGGAAACGCTCTCGAAAAGATCGATTCGCCGCGCCGGCCTCGAGGTTCTTTTGGGAATAGTGGTGAACACGCGGGCAACTGTTTGTCTTCTTAAGAAATTGCGTTGTTTCGAGGATTGATCGGCGGACCGGCGCGGCGGCGGCGGTCGTTTAAAATGAAACACTCCTCTGATTTTTATCGATCCGGCCGGTCTCCAGGGAGAGAGCCCCGCGAAACGGGGCCAGGAAATCAAAGTATATTGACCCGTGGACGCCCGCGATTCCCGTGGAATTCATACGAGCTTTCGAAACGTACGAGCGGATCGATCCGCGGGAATAACTAAGCGTGGCCGCGGAACCTCGGAACTCCGTTTATCGGAACTTCGCTTCGACGAACCAATTTTTTCGGAATGCTCGATTAACTGACTTGCGGCTTAGCCCCCATTATCGGAACCACTGTCAAGCTGCAGTTCTGGGAACACAGTAATATCCTACTGATTGGACAATATTTCGCTCGGCCGGAAATAACAGGAACCGATCGATCTACGCGAACTATCAGATATCAATGCACCCGGTTATTTGAATTTTCCCATCGGTTTTATTTCGACAGAATTAATTCCCTGCGAAATTAATTAATTCTCGCTGAAAAACGAGAGGATGCATGCGCTGTCGCAATAGTAGACTGCGAAATTGAAGCGGAACCGCAACATTAATTTGATTTGATTCGATAAGTTATAATTAATTTCCTTCGGTTTAAGTAATTGCGGGGAATTCAAATACCTCCTCGTAAAATCGGCCGGAAAGTCCACGGTATTTACGAGCGCTATCACCACTTATTTGTTCAGTGTGTTTTATACAATCAACTTTTAATTTATAAAGAAAATTTTCATTAATATCGTACGAAACATTTATCTGTTTCATAAGCGTGTCAAATGTGGCATTGAACAAATAGTTCTTTTATTGCTATTTATATACCAATAAAATGAAACTGTCTCTAGTGAAGCATCCTTATCTAGATTTATTTATTCGTTTTATAAATTTCTACAGCTACCATGTCTCTTTGCCATTTTATCATGCGTTCATCACACATTTCTTTCTCTTCCCTCTTGTTGTTCCATGTTTCTTATTTTGTAACGTTATTAAGGGTCGCTTAACAACGCCTTTCAACTGCACCTCGCTTTTTGCACTAACAATGCAACCTTATTTCATTTCTTACTCCGTATTGTCAACTCGTCGAGTTAAGTTTAACAACAGCGTTCGTTACTTGCTGTACCCAGTCTCCGCACAGCTTTACTTCATTGTTTTATTTGCTTGGTTTAATTTCTACCCTTGATCTTTAATTTTGTTATTTTGTATATTGTTTCGTAGCGTCTCTCTTTCAAAGTTTATCTTTATTTATGTATCTACCTTTCCATTATGTTTACTACCTTTTTCATAGACTTAATGCGAATAATGAAGACTATAATTAGTTTCATCCATCACTGTTCGTTTCTTAATTATCGTTATTATTATTGTCATTTTTTATAATTTCCTTTACGCTCGTTACGGAATTAATTTATACAAGATAATGTGATTATACCTTTTTATCACGAACTTGTTTGTGGAACAGTAATAATAATATTTATGTAAATGAGAAGCTGAATAGTTTAAAATTGCATGGCAGCAAAGATTATATAATTGAATTATTAGTCCACGAACATTTGTGCACATATCATCGTAGACTTGCAAAATATAAATTTTAATTTATGGACACCTCCAGTTTATTTTGCTTGGAATATTATCCAGCCAGACTGTCTATTGATTATTAAACGATAACAAATACCGCAGAAGGGGTCACCGACCGATTTCTATGCCGTGGATGCTCTGCACTCTTGCATTTTTCATGATCGACCAAAGCGACGTACTTTTTGCGTATAAAATCGATCGAACGATTGGTTAATTCTTCGACGACGTATTTTTAAGTTTCAAAATAAGGATAACTTATTGTGGTTTAATTGAGAACCATCATTGACATCTTTATTCTCGCATTCTACGAACGGGAAATTTACTATGTTTAACCTCTTTCCCTGCAGTCCGATTTATTGTTTAACGAAAAAAGCTAAGGCGGCCACGGTAAAAATGAAATTGTGTTGACACATTACGTTTTCATGTCCCGAGAAAACCCGCTTTTTCGTTTCTTCGCTGAACAAACGATCGCCACGGAGTTTTTAATTAATCACCGGGAAGCTGGGTTAAGATTTGAAATTCTCGGCGAATCAGCTTTTCATAATGTACTCTTCATAAACCTCTTACTCTGCCCGCCTTCTAAAATATTTCTTGACTTCTCAGTTCTATTCGAGTCCCTTGGTTTGAAGTCTGGGTGTATAAAAATAATAAGAGGAGGAACAAACGGAATAAGTGTATTTAGTGTTTTGTCCGTGTCTCATAGGAAAAGATTTTCTTATGAGAAAGTAATTGAACTATTTATCACTATTTTGAATGTTAAAAAGCTATTGGATTCTGACAGAAATGTCTTATACGATCTTTAATAGATTTCGAAATTATGTTTGTAAAATTCACATTACATAATGAACAGGCTTCGGAAGTGTATATGCACATTTTATTCACAATTTTCTTTCCTTTATTTGTAATATGCTATTTGTAATATGCAGTATGCTGAAATTTATTATTAAAAATCTTCATTAAACGATCCACGGTTAGTCTCGTGACGGTGCACGCGGTTCTGCAGAGTGTAGTTATAAATATATAAGTAGTTCTCAATTTAAATTGCTCTACTTTCGATCCCACGGCAAAGTGCTTCCAATTGAGGATGTTCCGTGTCAGATTTACACTGATCCATAGTAAAAACGATCTTAAAGTAGTGTTGGGAGACTTTTCGGTTTCAAGTATCGGGAAAATACTTGTTTCCTGAGAATTCTTTCCGAGAAACGTATCAACTTTATTTGATTTAAACCGTTCTTGTTCCGGTGTTCACAAATAATTCTTTTCTCTTATTTTCGCAGAGGTGAATGTGAAAAATACACTTATAGGCATTTCAGTCATTTGGGGGTTGATTAAGCAGCAACACAAGAAAATATTAAAATTTTTTTACTGTTCAAGTTTATCATCTTGCGATATCGTTTGTTTGCCCCACTCGAACAGACATTGCCAGGATATCGTATCAATACTAACGAAGAGGTGGAGCGCTACGTGTGCAATTGGCTTTGTGCCCAATCCTCCATTTTCTACGATACAGAAATTAAAAAACGGTGGCGAAAGTGTATAAATGGTATTTTTTAACCCTTTGCACTCGATTGTCCCCTCTGAGGCATCACCAAAAATTACTATACCGTTACTCAAAATATTGTTTACATTATTAAATATATCGATATCTAATCAATTGCTAAACATTTAGGTATTGTATGAGGTATCATACCAATTTTATATGCATGAAATTTCAAAAAACATAGGGAATATTCTAGATCGGAAGAAATGTTCCACTTAAAACAGTTCCAAGTTGCGAAGGGTTACAAATTCCTCTGAAATAGAAAATCAGAGAAATGGTCGAGTTTATATTTAGACTGACTCTGGTACATTGGATTTCTGGAAAATCGATTTTCCTTATTTTCCCAATGGTACGTAGCTCCTTAATAGAAGCTGATTTCATAGGTTTACGGGAACTCGAGACGTTTACTCAGTACCTCACTACTTTTTAAGTACGTCTCGCCCCTTCTTTGACACTCTGCCCTCTGAACACCTCCCTTCTGTTCGCCGCGGAACAAGGCGACGTTGTTTATCTCCGTATCTCAGCCTCTGGTCTGACTTCGGAGAGAAAAGGTGACGGATAGACGAGGGGGGCAGGGGAAGACGACGGTTATTGTTAATGGCGGGATTCCTACGTTCGTTTCTTGGCAACACGCAACGTTACGGATGTCTCATTAAGCTGAACGCTGCCGAGAATTGTGTACGCCATGGGTGTCGTTAATAAGCATCATTACGAGGAGATTTGCAGCGGACGGCCTCGCTTACGCGATGACGGCTCGCAGCGTCATAGCGCTCGTTCCGGCCCGTTTGTACTTTATGTTGTTGTTCCGAAACGTTTCGCTCGTCGCTCATTGTTTGGCACACAAGCTGATGAGGTATTTATACAGCGTTTTACTTTCTATCCAGTTGCTTTTGCTCTTTAAAATGACTGTCTGCTGCGTTGCACTCGTGCCATTGTTACCCAACATTTTCACAAAATTCAGAGGCGGTGGCATCTCGGCTTCTTATTAGTTATTCTATTCTATTTATTTTCAATATAACTTTTTCACTCTGTAATTCAGAATTAATTCAATATTATGCTTCAGGAGATGACTAAATGTTTGTATGTAGCTCCCGTGGTATGCAACTAATACACTATTCAGTACATTATACACTATACACACAATACACTATTCAGTACAGTTTCTTCCTGTAATTCTTCATGTATATCCTTTTGTTAAAGCAAGTACGACAAAGTGTTACTTTTGTTACTTTCATATTGTTTTATTTGTTTGTCACGTATTACAGCGATATTAATTTTTCAGACGCACTAAAAATTCTTCTCTTGAAAATGATCCAGGATCCAAACTTTGGGATTAATACATTATTAGTACAAAATTTAAACTATCTTAACATAACATTATCGAACGATAACTGTATAAGGAATTTCATTGATATTATCTACTAGATAAACAACTGTACGTTTCTAGTTACGCATTCATGATCAAAGAGATCAATTTCGTCGTTCAATCGGACCCGAGATCAAACTGTCCTTTTTATCGACAATCCCATCTGAACAAGTTTTTGATCAGAGTAGTTTATGAGACTAGATCATCTCATCTAGAATTACCTAAAAAATTATGACAGCAGAATGCTGAAGAAGGAGAATAGATTAGGAGAATACCGTCGACTACATGTCCCAGAACAAGACATTTGTGCCAAACGATCGGTAGCTAAATTCTGGGTAGCTCAATGTTGGATTCGTCTTCCATGAAAAGCAGGCTGCACCTGTTTATCTGCGGATCTGGCGGGCAAGATCCCTCCTTTCTTAGGGCACTTGAATCCCAGTTGTTCCACACGGCCGTTCTCGCCTGCCTCATTAAAGCTGGCTCTGGCTACGAGGTTCTCGACCACCATGAAGATAGCCGACGGCAGAATGCGTCCTCGCCCTCGGCGATTCGTCCGTGAGGTTCCCCATCAGCATCCCCCGGCGGCTGGTCTTCTGCCCTGCGATTCGCCGGCATTGCAATTTTTCGAGTAACACTGCGTGCCTAATTAAATCTGTCACTCTCAGCGAAACTATGTCCCGGAAGTTAGACTAAGCTCCTTACGCCCCTGAGCCGCGAATCCCAAGGCCGAGTTGCGCGGTCGAAAATAATTTTACTTTTACGTTCGGGAGATTCCTCTCTTATTCCGTTTTATTGCTTTCTTTCCTGGCCGGACAGAGTGTACGGGTACTTAGATGACAAGAAGAATGAAGCTTGTTAAGGAAAGCATGGAGCCTCTTGTTTCCGTCTTTGCCAGAGGAAACCCGTAAGTTTTTATTCTTCACGGAGCCGGTGTTGCCCTCACCGTTTTTTCTAATTGAAATTGACGGCGGAATTGTCCGCGGAAAATACCAGGTTGGTCCTTTGTTTATATCTTCGTTCCTGAGTGGACTATTGTAGGGAATGCGTGGTTATATTTATTAGAAGCGAAATAAGTGACCTAACCGAGCGATAGGTTCGTATACGTCTTCGATACGTAGCTTTCTAACCCTAAATATTATAAATATTCCGTTTCGTCGATCGTACGAATTAATAGAAATTAATTAATTAATTTCTGAATATTATAGTCCGTCTGATCACTCACAATTTCTGTTCGTTCGTTTCAATTGCGATAATAATTGGTAATCACAAAACTTACATTTCTCAGTACATTTGTTTTTGCTCAATGTTATTTAGATCTCTTTATTATTGACATCTTTTGATGATGTACATATGTAATTCATTCATTTAAATCGTAGCATTCATGGAAACATGATTCGTTGATTAAATGGACAAGATATTATCCTGGGATTTTTTTATGCAACCACTGTTAAAGATCACGCGAGTATCAATTCGCTTTTTCGAAGCGTACCGATGTACACAACAACATCCAATTATCTCTTTCGTTTTTGTTGTTTGCTCGGAAAATTGATTTTCGCGTGCGAGCTCGTTTAAACGAGCCCGTGAAATAAAATTACTCGGATAGGGTATAAAATAAACAAATGTAACCGAATCTCCGATTCCCTCCAATATAAATAATATCCGGCCGAGAGTCTCGCAGCGACGGGATAGGTTGCAATATTGTTGGCACGCACGTTTTAATTAACCCTGCGCGGTGGTTGACGTTCAAAGGAACCGGAAATTCTTTTGCGTTACGAGTAGTAATTACGATCGTAGTACTTGTATTTGTCGGAGGGCCGGGTAGTTTTACTTTGATTACTAGACGAACCGGGGAGAGTATCGACGGTGCAGGGGGTAGCGGGAAATTTCGCATAAATGCACCCTTTGCGCTCGGTTGTTTGTTTTTCCCGTTTCTATTTGTCTTTTCGTTGGACGAACGACAGCGGCGCAGCGCGGCAAGCGGGCGTGCTAGGGGTTGAGGGCGTGCAGCCTCGCATAAATAGAGAATCAAGATAATTTATTTGCACGCCGGTCTGGAATTGAAATGGCCTCGAGGTCACGGCCGATGGCTCGAACGACGACGGAAGGACGTTGGATTAAAGGGTGCCTCGTGCCGAATGGAAATTGGGAAACCGTTGGGTATCGATGAATCACCCATCCAACGTTGCCCGTCCCGTATCGATTTATCGGCCCCGGTTACGCCACTGGACTGTTGCCCAGGTGATTTGACGCTATTCGCCGAGGTCCCAGTCTTTTTTCGTGCTCCGATCCCAGCCCTGGCAACACCCCCGGCTTTGTTCGTTGTCAGTCTCCTATGAGAAAAAAGTGGCAGAATTAGCACGCGGGGTTAGATCGGTTGCCGAGCGAGAGATTTAGGGCCGTTTAAACCCTTCGCGTTTGTATGCCTGCACTTCGCTACCAGCCCGCGGCTGAAAAGTCTATTTCGATCCGGTGTACAGTGGTCACGCGCGGAAAGTATTTGACCGCTCGCGATCTCAACTTCCTTCGTGTTCTAATCGCTGGAGTACTTGTATGCAGACTCACCCAAACTTGTAAATTTTTTTTTTTGTAAAATAATGATTTAAGCGCTACTTTAAAAACCTCGTCGTTAGAACTGTTTATTAATCGATTTACGATTACGCAACTTGGATGTACTTGGATGATGATACTTCATTTACTTATCCGTGATATTTTTGTTTGTTGCAGGTACGGAATCCAGTTACTATGTAAATTTGCATATTGGGTACGTAATAGTCTACATTAAAGAAATTTTCACTGTGCCTTGATCGTTCAATAATGAACAGATATATATCTAGACTGCATTTGTAAAATTTTATTCTATTATTTATTATTTATGCCCTTTAAAACTCACAATGAAATTATCGTCTGAATTAAATACAATTATCATAGATACTGAATAAAATATATAATAAAATGTATTAAACTCATCTCAAGTTTTCATTCTCGAAGAAGACATTTAGAAAATTACCATTGTATTCAATTCGACGTCGGTAGACAATTTTTTTAACTAAAAATATTATAGTAGTGGAAACAGAACCTAAGCTGAAAAATTTCCCGAAAATGGAATATTCATTTCCGTAGTTCCGTGTTTTGTAGTTAAACACCGCCCGTGGAATTTGCGCTTGTTGCCTTGTAGCATCGAGTTGCTATTATTTAATATTAGTACGTGAAAACATGTCCAGCGCCATGCGAGTCTGTTTTGTCGATACACGCAAACAGTTTATACTGCGAATTAATATTTACGACATTGTTCCCTCATGGCTACCTATTGTGCATCGAACTCGGTCAATTCCGGTTCACTGTTTCGTACATTCCTAATTACGACATTCAATTGGAACGCGTAGGCGGTTGTATAGGTGAAAAATTATCGATACTTGATTAGGTTACTCGGCTGAAAACTATTCCAATGAAGTCTCGATGGTGCTGGTACATGTCTTAATGAAGTTTTGTGAATTTGCTGAAACAAGCTCTTCGAATATTTCCACTTATTGAAAAATTTATTTAATGGAAAGAATTTGATACACTTAGTATATCAATATAAGAATTCTTTTAGAAAGAAATAGAATTAAACAAAACTGTCTGAAATATCCGTTAAAATTAATATGAACATTTTTTTTGAAAATGTGTTGGCAAATAGAATACAATCTTTACGACAATTTTATTTTAATAATTGAGTATCATTTCCATTTATTTTCTGACACTTCCTATTAAATTTGATATATCTTGTTCAACGAAACAGTTTCAAAGACATTTACCTGCAATTACGTTCTCTCGATGGCGATGAGACTAGTTAGACTAAATACTTGCCTTCTTCTTTCATTCTTTCAGCTTTCTTTCCCCCCTGGCGTTAGAACGATTCATTATTGTGGCAGCATGCGCCTTGTCAGACACGACTGACGCCCACGTTCTTATTCCCCCACAATGCTTGCATTACCAACGAATTTTCTTCGCTACTTCCCACCACCCATTTTCTGCTTCGTATTTCGCCGCTCCCTTTTCTCCTCGTATTTCTCTCCCTTTCTTCGTTTGTATTTTCGTTTGCTTAGACTCTGCACCCTTACCTCGTAATCCATCCTCTTGCAACAGGAAACTGTTCTTAAATTACAAGTATACGAACGTTCCCCGTGTGCTTTCTTTTTCGATTATTGTCCCTGGGATGAGAAAATTCACCAAGCTCGCTCGCTGCAAGCTGCTTTCGTTCGAATCTCTTGTCTGTTTATTTCCTGTCTGTGTAATTTTTCTGAACTTCCGGTCGAAGCAATTTTCGAAAATAATGCCCCCGGGGTTCGTACACTGTAAAACCTTCTTGTATCTCTTTGTAATTTGTTCGACGAGAGACGTGAGCTCCACGGCGGAAACAAATGTAATACCTGGTACGGGGATAGTTAATGGATATGGAGACAATTTTCACGTTTATTTCTGCTGTTTACTCGATTTATATTTTGTCACAATGTTTTGTGTAATATATTTACTGTCATTCGAAAAGGTTTATATTTTTTTATGTGGGTTTTGAGTCGCATCAATATTACAACATAAATATCTTTTAAACATGATTTTTAAGTTGTATATCGTTAATACGTATGACTCTCAAAACCGAATAAGTTGAACAAAATGTTTTCAATAAAGACGAGAGATAGCTAACGCTAATTCCAGATTGTAATCTTCGCAACGCTAATTCTCAGTGAAACTAAACAAAAGGATGCAAGCTTTCTGGTGGGAAATTTTTTATCACAGTTTGAGTCTCGGGTAAGGGGGTTGCAGCTTAATAATAGGCGAAATGAAAGTCTTCACGAAACAGCGAGGCGGTACAACGGAAAACAGATTTTCCAAGGCGGTTACGAGCCAGCGTCCTCAAGCCTCAAAGCGGAGGCAAAGAGGGGACAGCGACTGCACCGTTATGAAATGATAACTCGCGTTAGTGCAGGCTTTGCTGTAAGAAAGCGGTGCCTAGTTCCTTTGTGTTGTGCGATTTTCTTCGTGGCGTCCTGCGACAGAAATAGGTGGATGCTAAGCGAGCCAAACTTGTGAGCAGGAACCGTGCCAAGATTCGACGATCCTCCAGCCGACGCTGCGCCGCCGCCTCGGTTTAACCCCCTCACATGCCGCGGTGTTGTTTATTCGAATTTCGAGCTAAGAACAATCTCTGGTGTTCGTGTTTGTCTTCCGAAAGCGGGAAACTCGATCTACCAATTCCGAGTCTGCCCTAACCCGATAATATAAGTAACTAAGGCAGCTAATTATTAGGCAGGTCTTCGTGTTATTATTTGTTCTCGGCGAATGTTCCTCAATTTTGATATTTACAGGAAAATTCTAAATAATTCAGTATAATATAATGGTCGTCCATTGTATTCGAGAACGTTCTGCCATCTTGCAGTTTCTTTAATTTTGTTTTAACATTAATTCTCGCAAATAACATCATCAATCAGAGCTGTGCTAATTCAATTACATTAATATTAATACAATTTATTAATTTTAGTACAATTACGTAGTTGAATTACATTGTATTTCAATTAATAGTAATTCAATTACGTCGTAAATGAATTACTATATAATTCAAATACAACGTAATTCAATTATTAAGTATTTCAATCAGATTTGTAATTGAAATACAATATAATTGAAATACAATGTAATTGAAATACAATATAATTGAAATGCAATTTGTTATTGAATTACAGTATAATTGAAATACAATATACTTGAAATAGAATACAATACAATACAATACATGAAAACAATGTATTTTATAATTGTACTCCATTGCAATTACGAATTACATTGTAATTTAATTGACTGAAGATCTGAATTATAAATTACAACTACTTTACTTTGTAATTATAATTCTGCACAACTCTGTCATCAATGGACTTAATGGAAAAATGCAAATGCCTTATGGACGACCTAACACGTGACCCCATTTACTTGAGACACCCTATAGAGCAGAATAATTGTTTATCCAGCATTCATTACGACACCCCGCTGTGTTTCCCGGCGGCAGCGTAATTTCGGTCATTGTTTAACCGACAATTAAGGGTATCAGAATTCACCTCTCGCACACGTTTCCGATCTACACCCCGCGAGAATCTCCTTGCTGTGTACTTATTAGGGTAGGTCGTTATGTTAGGAGCGCGCGCAGACAGTCGCGTGTGCGCCGTTGTGTTGCGTACACGCGGAAACGTAACACGAATTGCGAAAGCCTCGCCTTGGTGTGATACTCGAGCCTAGGCACGAGCAATCGAGGCGTAAAATCGAATGGATTGAATTTCTGTCTGGATTTGCCGACTTCATTACTACCCTTACACGCGTACCCGATGTATATGTATCCGGAGCACTCGGTGCATTTACCCGGGTGGCGCCCACCCACCGCCACCCCATACCCTTCTTCATCCCTTCGTGACGGGGGCACGAAGGGTTCTTCAGGCTGTATGCCCAATCGCGAGAGCTCATTCCGAACGACTCGTCTCGACGAGTTCGACGAAGGAGTCACGGTTAAAATTGAGACAGAGCCGAAGAGGGTTGAACGGTCGCGAGTACATAGTCGCAGGGCAAGGAGGGTTGAAAAGAAAGGGTATTATCGAATGGCGAAGGGAAGGCCGGAGTCAGGGTTAGGCTCGGGATGGGAGGCTTCTCGAGAGCAGTGAAATTGGATAAGAGAAAGTGAAGGGAACGGCATGATGAACGAACGCCGAATCGATGGGGGCGACAGGGTCTTAATGAAGTGCGACATCCATCTTCTTTTATGCGGCGCTAGATTCGACGCCCGAGTGGGCTTCGACGCCGCCTTCTTTACTGATCCTTTAACCGAGGGGCCTCTCGACACATCGTAATTAAATCAACCGATATACAACACCGAGACCTGACTATCTCGCACCTTGTGCAGAAGGTGTCTCGCGACTACGAGATGATGACTGAACATTCTGTCGAGTAGAAATCGACGGCCATGTCTGATCATGATTCGCCGATTCTACTTCTTCTAAGTATGAAGCTACACTTTTTGTTGCTTTATGTTTCAAGAAATTTTTACCGAACATCTTATAGGAACATTGTATATACATTGAAGCAACAAAAGGGTAGAAACAGATAAAATGGTCAAACGTGTCCGTGCAGTTTGATAGTATTCAAGGAAAACCTTATCTGGCAAGTTTCAAGTCGACATCCCCACCACTAGGATGTTATAGGATGAACAGGTTTTTATCAAATTATGCTCCATTTCATTTGCTCAAGCAAAACTTACGAAAATATTCATGTGACCCAAAATAAATTTCATTTGGAGGCACTTTTGACTATCCGACTATATCCATCGGGAAACGTTTCAGTTTCTTGGAATTGATGCAGATAATTTCTAATTGTAATTCTATTATCGTTCCGTACAGTTGAAACCATAAGTAATTGATGTAAATTGCAATGAGACCTTCTACACATGTACATGTGACTCGTGTCGTTTTGCCTTGTGATCGTTAAGATGAGATCACAGAGAATCAAATTAGTATACTCCGACTTCGGGACTCTTGAAACTGGCACAAAATTATCTCGAGGATATGAGATACGACACGAGCAACGTCTCAAATGTTTAGTGACACGGAATTATGTCATCAGATTCATGAATCTTATATGAGATCGTGTCTGGTCTCAAATATTCTGAAATTATAAGACTTCAGTCACCTAGAACATGATACAGGTGACTTTGATGTTATGGTAATGGATCTAGATGACTACAAGACTGTCGTAGATCACTCGTAGGACTAAATTCGGATAACTAGATGCAAGAAAGATTAGCACTGAATCGCGCACAATGTGAAACCCAAGAGACTCCATAAAGACCTAAGCAAATCGCATGTACGTTTATCAAGTAGCGAGAGTAATAGAACGCTATATAAATGATTCACATGTCTCGACCGGATAAAGAGGAGTTCATACTAATGATATCCGACGTGTGGAAGGCAATACCATAGATCTCTTGAAGCAATAAAAGCAGCTGCAAAGTTTCAAAAGTAGAGTTGCGTTCGAATGATACTGCGTATCCCGAGTGTTACAAAGGGCTGAAGATGTTTCAAGGATGCTACGATGTTCGAGAAGTTCGGAGAATTTCAAGTATCTCGATGAGCCCTTGGGGTATTCGAGGTGTCAAAGGTTCTTGCTTTAGGGATTTGAGACTTTCCGGGCCCTTCGATCTTCCTAGAGTTATGAAACCTCCTAACCCTATAGGTTTTGCTATCTTCAAAACTGCTTCGCATCTTTGGGACTCCTGGAAATTTTGAAACTCTCCGATAGTTCGCAGCCCTTAGAATTTCGTGATAACATATGCTTTCTTGGGACTCCCTAACTTCGAACTTTTTGATGCTGCAAGAACATCCAGAAAATTTTGATACGTAGTAATACTAGCTATCTGTATCGTTCGTTACAAGAAGGGAGACATGGTGCCTAGAAAAATAATTAATTTGACCTGTTAAGATTTGTCAAATATTTTTAATTCCTGTAGTACTTGTTAGTGGATACTTTGTTCCGGAAGAACGTGAACACGTGGAATGAAACGTGCTAGCTTTAAATATTTTATGAGTGTTTGTACGTAGTTTTAAATGAACCATCACGAAATTTAATCGACACAGGTGAGGGCTATCGTGCGAGAGCTTACTGCAAACCCAGTTCCATCATCCCACCAAGGTATGACGGAAACGGCACTTAAAACGTTCACTGCCGCATAAGTCATACACAGGATGTCCCACACAACTGGGCTAAGTTGTAACTTTTGTAGATTTCATGGTTGTCGCTGCTTTATAAGATGGGACTTTTTAATAAGTACTGTCTCACCGGTACATCTAATCAAGTGTTACTTATTATTAGTGTATTCGGGTATATTCTAGTATATGCTGTTACATCCTCTTATATTTTTGTATTATCTAGTACTAATCGCACAACGCACACATAGCAACTTCCAAATGAACCATTGTCGTCCGAGTAGCATATCATGGTTATTCGATTCGCCACTCGCACAGTCCGTTGATCCTTTTCGGTGGGGTACACTGGCCGTTGAAAACTAGTAGCAAAGCGAATAGCCTAGTGCCAGCAGTGAACCCTCTACAGATTGCAGTACTTGGCTCTCTGTTTCGTAACGGTGTTGGGGCGCAATTCTCCAGCAGCAGTCAACGCGTTGCAGCTAAGTGCAAAACGTATACAGCGAAGTCCCTAATTCCATGCCCGTAAACCCGTGCCTGGTAACAATATGCTCGCTCAGTGTCTGACGGTTGATACATTCCCGTTCGTAGCCCTTGCTTGTCGAAAGGCAGCTGGTAGCCGGGCTCGATGGATTCAATTTCGTTGTCGTCGTATACCTACACCTCTACACGCGAATGGAAATGCGGATCGGGTCCGATTGGCCAGCGTCACTTTTCTCTAACGATCTGGTCAACATTAGCGACGCAGACGGGAAATAACGTTGAACAGGTTGAACAGTTCGAGTCTCTACCAGCCAGGATATCGACTTGTCGTGTCTGCCTTTCGCGCGCACTTTTCGACTCGACTTTTTTTTTCGTGTTCGCTCCATGCTGTCGGGTAACGATGAAAGGGCCACGGAAACGGAGAAACAAAAACGTGATCGGATCAAATACCGACGACCCTGGCGAATACATTTTTTCCTTCGTTCGCGCAACTCTTTCGGCTCACCTTTTAATTGTCCACGTCTTTTGTGTCTCCATGCGTCAAAACGGCGTTCAGTCTACGTTTTACCCTTTCCCGTTTTTCTATTTTTTTTCAACGTCGGATCCGAGGTTTCCAATAAACGACCGACTTGTTTCGGCTACGTTCCGTGGAGCGATATTTTTTTCGCTCTGTTTTCCACGCTTCTTCGTCTCGCCTCCCCTCGTCGCCAGCCTGGTTTTTCCATCCTGACGCCGGAAGCACCTGGTCCCCCGCGTTTCCACGATCATTATCGTCCACCTAAGCCGTCCCTTGGCTTCGTTATAATTCTATTTTAATTAAGCGTTGTTTGCTCCTTCGATACCGGTTGTTCTTCGATAGCTAAATTTTTCGGGTTGCTGAGCTTTGCGTATTAAGTTGGGAATTAGTGGCGGTGGGCAGATGTCTTTCTCATATATCTGAGAGATATATTAACCCTTAAACTGTAAACGGGCCTCATTTGTGTTCAGACGAATTTGAACTGATACTATTTACAATATAAAATATTTCGACAAAAATTATCTGTCAAAAGCATGGTGATAATTTGAATTTAAGATGTTTGATGGTAGCTTATGAATTTTTCCTGATTTGATTGGGGACAATTATTACTGAAGCTTCCTACTTATCATTTTAATTGGAAAAGAATTCATACCAATATAAGCAAACATTTTACAAACAAACACTTTATTTTTCAATATTTATATAATCATGTCCTGCAAGTAACATTTATATAGTTTCTACACATGAACATGTTAAAATTTCTTGGACAGTTCACTGCTTCGAAAGGATGATGTGTAGTTATCAAAACAAAATTTCGGAGAATTTAAATTGATTTTTGACTCTTAATATTCTAAGATTCACTAAAATCTTTCGAAAACTCTACGACAATTGTAGGTGTTGTCGAAAAATTTGCAACGTCTCTAGAGACTCCAAACGTTCGCGAGGATTTTGGGAGTCTCTGGGGACCCTCCATGGGAACTCCAAGGATCGTTAAAGGTTCTTGGAAATTTTTTGGAGACCCTAAGTGTTACAGAAGGCTCTTGGCAGATTCCCAAGGACTCCGAATGTTGCTGAAGGCTTCCGGATGGTCTCTTGGGACTCACGAGTCGACTGGAATTTCTTTGAGAATCCTTGGGACTTCTCAGAGTCGCTGAAGATGTTCTTCTTCTAAATTTCTAAATCGAGTCCTTGATAACCTCTGGAGGTATTTCAGAATACTTCAAGAGTTTATACAAATGTCAAGGATCTCTTTAAAGATTAGTAGAATTTCTTCTGTCCAGTACTGTTTGATATATGCAGAAGTTTTTCTCGATCGTTCAATTATAATGACTTATCATTATAATTGTTGCAATCTTTTGTACACCATTTAGTAACAAAACACGCTGTAGCTTCAAGCACTCAGCTGCGGTGAGCCCGAGAGGCGAAAATTTTAAGTTTTCTGCAATGCCAATAACCTAAGTGACGATGACAGTCAACCTAAAAAGAAGTCACATACCGGGTTCAATGCACATCGCAAGCTTCTATACAAGGTTTCCGTAATTGTTGCTGCCCTTTCCCTGTTTTTTCAGTTGACTACCTCGCCAGCTATGTTTCGGGCAATGCATTCATAGTTGCGCAAATAGCTTGCATCGTTCAATTCGAGAGCCGAGACTGTCCTTGGTATTTGACTAGATAGTGTAGCACTTGAGCCGACATTATCGTGTATCCAATCTGCGAACGCAACGGCTCACGTATCCTGTTTTGTCCCCGCATGGATCACGCGCTACACTTTGAATCTCGGAATCGTCAAAGCCCCGCGTGTTATGTCCATTAAAGCCCTGGAAATCAAAGGCGGACATAATTTAATGCCGTGACCTGGCGACGACGCGCCGAGGATCGGTCACATTTCGGCAGAACGTCCGATAGTGTACACGTGTATCTGTCGAGTACGTTGTTAGCCGAAGCACCGCGCCGCCGGTTGCGTTAAAACCGGTTAGTCGCTGGGTTAATTACCTACCCGCAAGATCGATGCCGATTGTGTCTCGATATTACGCGGGATGCGTGTGTGACACTCATATGCCGGGTGGTTTCTCATTACGTCGTCGATGAACGGTCCGCTTCATCCCGATCGCAAGCGCCCTGCACAGGACGTTCATTGTTAGCTGTCTCTCCTTGTATAGTCGCATCCAATCCTGGACCTGCACACGTTCATACGGGACAGCGGGACACGATCCTGCGATCGTTTAATTGGTCGACTACCTGCTTCCGTCTTGTGCACTGTTGATCATTGCTGCACTTAACTCTCGCGTAATTGGATAGCAGGGACGAGAATGAGGTTTTAACAGGAATCGCAAAAGTTAGGGAACTTTTCGATAGGTTCTGTTTAACCTTCGGACGACGCACCATTCTTATAACTAGACTGCGGGTATTTATGCAAAATAAAAATTGTCCGTATCGATTGCAAGAAATAGAAACTTGATTGAATGTTAATTCTTGTTCCGTCGCGTAGGAACAGGACACGTGGTTCTTCCGAACAATATTTATGGTACGTTCGTGACTAGGAATCTTCCTCGAAGATTCAGTCAATTAGGGTCTTCCGGTGACCATTCTAGCCATCGCCAGATGTATATTTTTCTGTATATACAAAGTTACAGAGTGCCATAAACCCGGTCGCGGAAAAAGGTCCTGTTTCGGCCGATACGTACGGTGTCGAGTGACGGAGCATCTCTCTCACGAATCGTCTCTCTCTTTCTCAGAAACAGGCCTCCTTCAGAGCCATGGGAAAGAGAGCCAAACATTCTTGAGGACGCTGATTGGTAACTGCAACTTTCGGCAGGAACCAATCAGTGAATTTTCTTCTTCAACGCGAACGGTTTAGAATTCAAACGCAGACAGTTCTCTGCTAGCTCTCGGACGAGCAATATTATTGAATCCGCGAATAGACAAGCACAACGCACCGGCCGTTGTCTTGTCGATTTAAGTATTAGTTTGAATACTTGCATCGCGATATTACGTGGTCCAACGATCGGGACAATCGCGCCAAATTCCGCGCTATCATTTTAAATCCCTTGCGTGCGCTAGCGTATAAGGCAGGACCTGCTAGAATTGCCTTACTGACGAGTCCACTAGAGGTCCGGGACGAAACGCTTCTTTTAATGTATCCCTTTTAAATCGATCCGATACAATCGTTCTTTTATCACTTTACCCATTGAACCGGCTACCCAATATTAATTTGGCGGGTAGTATCCAGTCGTACGAGGTCATTCTCGAGTCGACGTGTCCGCAGTTTTCATAACCGGGCTCAAGCCTTACAACCTTGAGTAGGAATACGTCCGCTCGTCACTTGAGAGTGTCCTCGGGAAACTACGACTAAACAATTCTTCACTTAATGATTTTAAATCACATATTGACATCTTGAATATTTAAAATTTTCCTACAATTTTGAATTTCATCTACTTAATTTTGTCATAAATGCATAAAGATCCGCAGTCTACTTGCAACTATACAAGCTGTCTCTCTAAAGCGTGATCGCCAAAGTGTCGTCTTTAATTGTGACACTAATTGTTCTTTCTTTCGAACATATGTCTATACGTTAATTAACCCATGTAAATAAACAATATATTAAAAAATCTAGGAGTTCTACTAACTTTAGTTTGATTAGAACAGACAAAATATAACAATGTCTACAGCAGGATTAGATATTTCAAAGAAACTTCAGTACAAACTTCATACAAACATTGAATCGATTAATTCCTTGCCTTGAACAGTCTAACGCAGCAAGATATAGTAACTACCCTTAACTAACTCACAGTTTCTTTTATAATACAATACACAGCGTAACATCAAGAAGTTTGCACCTTACGAAATCAGCTCGAGAATTTCAAAGGCACCGCAAGCTTTGCAAATTAACACTTCCCTTGATACACCCGTGAAGTATTCGTAGTAGAACACAAGGTGAGTCGTGCAAAGAGCGTAACTAATCATGTAGTAGGTGTATAATTAATTCTCAGCACTATGTTAGCTGTGCCTCTACTAAATTAGCTGTTGCATTTATTGAAATGGAAGAATTGCTACCGGATACTAACTAATACCAACTTATTGAAGCAATAAAATTTGAAATTTAAGTGGTAACCTCAAAAAATTCATTGTGTGTTTGAGTGCATTTGCCTTTTGCATTCTAATCGAAAGAAGTTTTCATTTCTGATTAATAAACTACGGATAATCATGCGAGATAAAAATTGTGTCTGTTAACTGCAAGCTACTGAAAGCTACTGAAAGCTACTTCTTTAAATGTTGTCTTGCAGTTGATCTATCAGTTTTTGTTACAAATGCATAAAATCCGCAGTCTACTGATTAAATTCGTCGAGGAGCACGTGCTAGTTGCAGGATCCTCGGCGCAGAGAGCACAGAACATCATCCGGGAATGGTTTGACAGGTAGAATGATTCAAGACGCCAGCGCAGGACACGGCCATTATTAATTTCTGCGTTTTCCCAGTCGTGGATACGTCTTGAGGATTCTTCAGACGGGTCGGACAGAGACGGAGGCCCGTTTCCCGACTCGCGTTCCATCTTCCCGACGTTTTCCTCTTCATCTTCCGTCCGGGAGGGTCGGTACTTGCGTAAGACGAGTTAAACATAACTCCCGTCAACTGTAGCCGGAACAAAACAAACAGAAGTTACTTCCTGGGGTTGGCCGCTGCGACGGAAGTGCCGGGGATCCTGCGGCCCTTTCCCTCCGTACTTCGCTAACCCCTTCGCCACCCTTTGGATACCCCGCGCTACACCCCATCGTCACGCCGGGATTAACTTCCTTTGCCGGGGTGAAATTAAATTATCAAGTTTTCAGCCCCGGAGATGGTCGGGCCGTCCCGCCTATCCCGCAACTGGCCCCGGATGGGGCCGAGCTTTAATCCGATTGCTTATTTAAATCGCCACGGCTTGCAAATATTACCAGCCCGTTGAAAGGGGTTCGTCACTTGCCTCGTTCATGGACACCGTCACCTCCCCCGAATTTCATTCGATTTCCTCCTGTAAACATGCAAGTTCGACCAGGGAATCGAATTATCGCACACCCCTTGACTTTTTACTTTGACTTTTTGATAATTGGGGGCAATTTTGTTTCACATAGATACATGTCGAACGGCGAGTCAAATACATGGTGGCCACGGATTTATTTACTTGTACGCGTGTGATATTTATGGGGGTACAAAGGTCGGATACCGTACAGACGGAATTGAAGAGTTCCGTGCAAAAGAGAGCTATATTACAATAACAATTTCGTGGGATATTGGGGCTTTCACAGAAAGTAATTCTGTAACTTATAATTAAATAACTATTCAAATATTCAATATAAATCTCACAAGAACAAACTACAATTTTTGTATTAATCTTAATATAAATTTCTGACCATTCAGATTTCACACTTTCTGACCATTGTGAAAGTATAATTACTAACAGCGTTGTTTATAATTATAAATCTATATTAAAATAAACATTTTCTTCATGAATTGCAACAAACTGGAGTGAAATTGAAGTTTATTATTTTTTTTTAATATGTTTAATAGGTTGAAAATAATATAACAGTATTTTCAAATTCTTCTAATATTTTAATTTATCGTGATTATTTATTGTAATTATATTTTTTTTATCGTAAATACATATCATCCGCTGTTTAGTTTTGAGTTTAGCATTAATTGACGTACAATTTATCTGCAACTACGCATCCGTTATTTTAGAATTAAAAACAAGACACAAAATTATTATTATTCCATAACGTGTAATTATATGCAGTCGGTCGAATTATATCGTTAGTCAGACCCATCAATTACGAATAATTGTATTTACAATATATATTACTTCAAAACCAAGAAATTTGCGGTGGTATCATTATTACAATATCATTGTACATTAATTCGCAGATCAAGTCGAATATAATTAATCTGTACGGATGTTGATGTAATTACGCGAATTTAGACAACAATCATGCAAATACCAGCACTTTAAATATTGTTCCCGTGTTTCGCAACCTGCATTTTAAGAGTAAGCGACGTCTGCGTTCAGATGCTTTCTCATAAATTACCAGATGCATATGCTTCTCTATGAAACATTTTTTTGCAAGAATATTTATTTTTTGTAGCTCGCGTTTTAAGTGATCGTCAGAGGTTTTCACCTAATTCAGACATACGTTTTAAGTCCGCGAGCCGCAAACAAACAGCCACGCAATACCTGACATTTCGTGTCAATCAATGCCGGTTGACCTATTCGTGCAAAAAGCCCCTATCATGGTTAGCGTTGTGTACTGATAAGTAATCGCTCCAGCTATCGTTTACAAAGCTCAGACACGATCAGAAACAATTGCTCTATAATTCTTTCTCCTGTGTACTTAGCAGTTTAACGACTATGCTGGCATATTAACTTTGAAACGGGGTCACATGCACAATTATTTCGACCATATCCAGTATCTGTGTTAATACGTTTACTATGCACACATGCATAAAAAAAATTATTTATTTAGTGTCACATGCCCCATTGCGGTAACAAAGATCGCTATTATTATGACACATATTGTATCAAGATAATTTTGTATTATATTCTGTCATTAGCCTGTAGATTGATACCATTAGGCATTTTTCAGAAAAGTATATTCTATATACTGCTCCGTACAATAGCTGAGCAAATCAACTACAAAGCAGAGGAGATCCTACTATTTATGAATTTTATAATATACCTTCTGACCCGACAAATGTTATCCTGTCCAAATTTCAATAAAGTAAAAGAATTACGCATATCCATCGTTTCAATCATGAGTTATGGCCTTGAGTTCATACAAAAATCGTATAGAACAAAGCAGTTTCACTTATTCCCGAATTTACTACTTTTCCGGGCAACTTTTCCAATTTTTCTTTTTCTAATACCTTATTCTGGCTATTACTGATAGATATAGATATGAGATCTTATTCAACATGTAGTTTTTCTACTTTCTAACACACACCAGCAACACACTTCTAATTAAAATTGCATCATGCAATTTTTCCTATTTCATTTCACTATTTTCGAAGATAACTATCTGAATTCTTTATTCTTATCTATAAATCCATTACATAATTTGTACTTATTTAAGTTCGTTAACTCGCAGTATTATACACATATCTCTATTTCGTCCAGTTTGCAGAATGATTTCTTGTTTTTTATTAGCTCTGTATCAGCTGTTTATTTCAGTAGCAATGTTTATAGCTAAAGCAGCGTGTCCTTAAAATGAACAAAAATATTATCATATAAAATTACAAGGCTCTGGAATACCATGTTCTGTATTATCGTTTTGAATAACAATATGCATAAAATTGATTTGACTTGCTCTACTGAAATTACAAAACCATCACACATGTGTGACTGTTGGTAGTAAACTCATTATACACATACAGTTAATCGGATCAACGACAGCAAATGTAGCAGCCAGATTGCTCGATCATGCGATTCTCAATGTACTAGCAAGGGAGTCCTAGGAAAAACACACGGTTAATCGCGTAAGAGTAATTCTCCGTTCGATTAGATCGATCCGGACGCGTTTAACTTTCCAATCGACGACGTCGCCTCTCGATAATGTCAGAACCGAGGCACCGACCTTCCCGGGTTAAATAATGGTTTTCGGCCATGGGGTGAATATAACTTAAGGGCACATTCATCCTCGTAAACGTTGGACTTTCGGCACGATCCATCACATTGATGAATCGTTCACACCAAATGGATTTACTGCGACTAAGGGTTACTCCGCGCTAAGAGTGCTCCAAGTTGGAGAACAGTCAATTCCGCATAAGTAACCCATCGAAAGGGCATTTGTTTTAACGGGGCTTAATGAAGGATCTTCTTAACGATCGCCATCGTGCCTCTCAAAAAGTTGCTCCTCTTCTTAACAAGCGCCGGCGAGCATTAATCATCGAGCGTCTGTGTGCTTAAGGTAACTGCGAACCACTATCTGTGCGAAGTGTCTTGCGTGGGAACATAGTGGTTCTACACACAATGGTAGATCGGAAGTATAACGCCGGAGTTGCGGATAGATTCGTTTATGAGAATGACTGGTTTCAATTTTGATTCTCTAGAAGAGAACCTGTCTAGCGCGTCTGACCATTGTTCACTGTTTCTACTTGACGCAGTCTAGTGAAATGTATGTATTAATTCTTTTGTTTAATGTGTGTTATTAATTCCATTTGAATTCTGTATTAGAAGAATTATACTTTCATTTGAACTGCCTTACATTTTATTCATCACTTTACGTTTTAGCTGTGTACGTATTTGTTAGAATAGAAGCTGTGTATCATGTCTGACCATTGTTCAGTGTTTCTACTTGACGCAATCTAGTGAAATGTATGTATTAATTCTTTTGTTTAATGTGTGTTATTAATTCCATTTGAATTCTGTATTAGAAGAATTATAATTTCATTTGAACTACCTTGCATTTTATACATCACTTTACATTTTAGCTGAGTACGTATTTGTTAGAATAGAAGCTGTGTATCATGTCTGACCATTATTTGTTGTTTCTTCTTAACGCATGATTAAAAATCGCCGTAGACACAATACACCGATCTTGTACCAGACGGATATCTCAACTAACAGAAGATCGTAGATGATCCCATTTGTTGTGTCCATTATTTATGCATTGGACAGCTCCTCCCCAAAGCCAAAGTCCTAAAGTATCGTCTATTCCAATGAACATTTCGAACACATCTTGCATCAAAGTAATACGAAGTCAGTCGAATCTCTTCCCGTTATACTATCCCCAAATCTATGCAGAGTAGCCACCTAGATTACCTGGACCGAGTGCATTACTGAATACGGAATCTACGAATTCCGCTCATGCTCCCCAATCGCATCAGCGAGTTCCGCCAAAGACGCGTTCCGAATCGGTCAAGCCGGACCTCGGACGAAGACGGAATTCTCCGCGATTTTCGCGATCGACGAACTAACCGTAGCCCGGTCGCAATCCCCTGCGTGGCGATTCCGCGCACGTCAGTTCGCGAACACCTCGCCGAGCTGGGCTGGACGTCTGAAAATTGCTCGTCGACGAGGACGGCGTGGAAGGTGTGCAGCCGATGTCACCGGCGAAACTGCTGAACAACTTCACTCCATTCTCGGGCGGCGAACTAGCGCGCCGCTGGATGCCTCAACCTGCCGAGTGCAATGCACAGACCCGGGGCCCCAGACCAGATACTAGCACGATACGACAAAGTCAGGACTCTCTGTACGACAGTTTGGGAGCTCGTGCTCGGGATGTGTCGCGGCTCAGGGCTATCCGGAACAAAGGGGGGCGGTCTGGCGAGAGCAAAGGAGCGCTGCTAGAACCTGCGGGGGACGGAGGAATCGACGGGGACGTATTACCACGACGTGTCAATTGTTCCAGAAGACCGGAAACTTATTGCCCGTTTCGTAATCCTGCTCTGGACATGGCCGGTCAGAGGCAAGCCGGTTTCAAGGACGACCCGCCTCCCCGTGGACTCGAAAGTTCTCCAATAAACTGGTACACTTCGTACCGGCTCCCTCTTATTACACGCTCGTTTCCGTCACTTTCGTGGCTGACCTGAACTACTTCAAAAGGGACAATCTAGTTCGACGCTCGGATGCCCGCCCTTATGTTTCGTTCCAGTTCGGTTGTACGATGTGTACCGGATAAACCGTTATTGGTAGCCCAGCGAACACTGTCGTCCGGTAATAACACTTCTTAAAGAAGAGCGATCAGAGGTGCCAGCTGAAAACGTGGCAGTTACGCTTCTGGTAGATTAGGGATTTGTTGTTGCACGTGTAGAATGACTTGCGCGATTGTTCGAAAGCCATTTAAGTCGGAATTGCTTTTCGGAAAGTAGACTAGATGATTTCAGTTTCTCTGGGAAGCTGGGGGACTAATTTGGTTGATAACATGTAATGAATATTTTTAATATTTGCATCTCGTCGGGATAGCAAAGCAAATAATTTGTTTTAATATTATATCTGAACCTGTAACCAAAATTTAAAAAATACGTTTTGCAGACTCGTGTCATTTGGATACATACTGAATCGAAATTGGTTAATATTTCTACAAGCTGCACACGGCTGAAAATGATGAAAATCGTAATTATAGAAAATAGTGGAAAACTGTGTTCACCAGTTTTACCGTTTGTAGCTGGCTGATGCGTTAACGAATTTCAATTATGTTTTCTGCGTATTCAACATTTCTCAATTGTCATTGCACATATAAAAAGTTGTAAAAATCTATGACAATTTATGACGTACTTTTTTTTAATGAGTCCTCTTTTTTCTGTTACAGGTATGTTTCCAGTTTCTTTGTTGATTTCGTATTGGGTGCACCAGTCTGTACACAACATATTTGAGGTATCGAACAATACACGTACGTTCCTTCATTATTCACTTAATTGCTCCCTTTTTTGGAATGTACAAAAAATTTCAAAAGATAAATATTGAAGTACAGTTACCATTTTTAGAAATAATTTCCGCTACTTAACACCGGATCTGAATTATTGATCTTCGCTTTAAAAAGACTATTCGAAGATAGCCGACAAGTTGTTAAACTTTATCAGTAGATGATTTGCAATTTCTAAAGCTCGTTTGCTCGAGAACTTTTGTACCCTACCATTCGCAGAGCAATTCGAAACTTTCTGTGTATTCCTGTTTCTATTATTCCTCTAATTATCGTTTCACAAAGAGTCGTCCGTTTTATTACAAGTGTAGTGTCTTTAAAATAATACACCCAAGTTGCATCTCCCATTGTATGTTGACTTGTCCGATATCGTCAAAGTATCCTCCCGCAGGTAGCAAAGTTTCAAATTCCCAGTTACTATGGCACCGTCAGCAGATTTTCTCCTCGTCGGAATGATAAATTTAATTGAAACTTGTTACGAAAGTTCGCCGACGACCGTCGTTTGAAAGACTGTTACTTTTTCGTCTGCGTTGGTTTCAGCATGCCATATATTTCCAAGACAAACAGGAACTTTTCATATTTATCGATGCGGGAATTTTGATCGAGACTTGTCGATAGCGGAATGCGTCGACAGATTCTGTCCATGGGTTGGAATTTTCCTTTTTCATTCGATTGGCAAATTTAATTTGTGTCTCGTTCCGCGGCGATCCTCTTCAAAGACGTCTATGCTATGTATTTCCAATCATTCTTCAGGTCGCGGAAGAAAACGCGAGTCCCATGTCGCAGATGGAAAATAAAATTCCGCTGCTACTGCATAATTCCGAAAGAGAGGATGCTCGACACTTACATAAAACATCGTTTCATGCTTTCGATCCGGTATCGCTTGCATTTCTGATCGAGTGTCATGATTTCATCCCTTTAAGAAAATAGCATGCACGTGTGTGAGCAACGATTGACGCTATCTTTCGTTATTCTTTGTTTTAAAGGCTGTTCTTCTGAAAAACTACTACCTGATTATAATTCTCCGTGTCAATGCAATTCCGTCATTTTTACATGTCAGAACGCGTTCAGTAAATTCTGGATTACATAGGTTTGGTAGAAAATAGAATATAAACAATGTAAACTTGTTTAATTAACGAATTTATATTAAATATTTATGTACAGGGTCGGCGTATGAAAATATGATTGAAGTTGCGAATTCATTTAACAAGAGAACATTCCCTCTTTTGTTTCCTTTCATAGCAATTTAAATATACATATTTCGGTGTGACGGTCGCGAGGCAGCAAACACAGAATTCGATCGCGTGCAGATACACTGAAATTTCAGTCACGCATAATCAGCTGTAGCTTCAACGTGCCGGACTCTTGTTTTCCAATTTATGAATATTCATCACGTTAACATTAATCAAATTCCAAAGCTTGTTGTGCAGATTGATCATTCTGAAAGACAAGGCATGCGAAAATTGTTACATTTGAATGCACCATTATTGCAAATTTCAAAATTCGAGTTGTTCTCCAAATTCCGGAATAACCTACGGTACGCATATACGATTGCGCATACTTACAGTTCTTATAATATGCCATGGAAAATTGAGTTTTCAGTCTATCATAAAAAATTGATATTTTTAGTTCATTGCATCTTGCACAATTATTAACTCTGACGCTATTAATTCGATGCTCGACAAAAAATGACTGCGGATCTTCATGCAAAATAAATCGAATTACAACAGATATTTAAATGGATATCAGAGTCGTCGATTTTGATTTCTAAATTAATTGTCATGATAGTATACGTACAGTGTTGAATTCTTTGTTTTTAACTAAATAAATAACTGATTTCATGGAATTTTATAGACACTGCTTCAGCAATCAGCAGCGTATGTATTAAAATGAAACAGAACATGAAAAGCTAACTTGCTGCTAGGGGCAAAGACAAACCAAGTTCCCTTCAATCACTCTTAAACGGTTAATTCTGAAAACCCGACAGGACAGCGATTCGATCAGCGTGAAACTTGAAGCATCGTGTTTACCACGACGAAAACTTTGTACGAATTTCTCGTCGAATAAGTACACTGCGGAAGAAAAAGGGTCGCGAACGACGTGACGGCGATGAAAATTACCGATCCCTCTAAATCTTGATGGAACATCGTCCCGGAGCTTTCCGTAACACGACGAGCCCGGGCACTTCGCGCGCGGAGTGCATACGAATCGCAATTAATCACCGCTGTCGATGATCGATTAAAAGCTGGCGCGATAGGTGCTTGTAAATTGAGGATTATAGCGCACGGATGTTTAAATACCTTGCAAATTGGCACGCGTAACGCGTGTATCGTTCGTCGGGGCTCGGTTCCGCGTCGGTTTCCAGTGATCGCAGCTACTTTGACAGGTATGCGGAGGATGTGCGTCCCATAATTACGCGCACGGTGTCCCGCTTACGGGGGTCCGGTGTTAATTAAGTAATTTCAATTAAAATTCTTCACGGTTCTTGGTGCTTTATATGCTGACACGAGGGCGAGCCGGGGGCCCCCGCAACTCGGGCGAACACTCGTCATCGTAAACAAGTTCCGCCCATCCCCGGCTTTCGGACCAATTTGTATGCAAAACTCGCGCGTAAGGCTGTATCCGTGGAAAACCGAGTCCCGTTCGCGCTTGACAGGACACACTCCCTTCAGGATCGTCTTTAAAAATTTGTGTCGGTTATCAATGAAGATTTTCCGGACCGTCCCCGAACAGAATCTTCTTTTTCTCTCGGTCCTCAACGTTGGTTAATGGTGTCCGTTGCTTTGGATCACCGTGATTACTGGTAATCAAAATAATCGTGTGTGTTTTGCAGAATCAGAAGCCAATAATTATTTCACTGAAAAACGAGGAATTAAAGGGTTCTAATAGAACAGGGTTTTAGTTCGTATCATGGTTGGAAGAGATAATGACTAGGCTACGGATGTTTATGCAAAGCGTCCTCTAAACGTTCATTAATATGATGGACAATCATATAAATAGTCTATTATATTCAATATTTTCTTCAACCGTGCAGAACATTTTTATTGAATACAGTTTCTTGAGCTTTACACTTCTTTTTATGCTGTAAATGTCAATTTCATTGCTTATGACAATGAAAAATACTAATTTTTCATCCGAAGCTTTGTTTCCGAGAAAGTCGTCCGTCGCGTCTGATCATAACCAACCAATTCTACTTGCTGCATATACTATACCAGGCGACCCATACAGATCATTAAATTTAATTTTTTCGAATACATTATTCCTTCTTTTTTATTTATATCTACATATAGAATCTACCCCTGCTGCTTTTACATACTCGTCCGCACCCCGTATATTTCAGCAAGCAAATTTCAATGAAACCAAAGGCCCGCTTTTAGTTGGAATTAACCTGAACAGCGTACAAGGGTTAAAGGTCATTTCGATCGCAAAAAATCGGGATGTAAAAGAGTTATCTGGTGGCATGGTCCGAAGCACTACGTAGTAAGCGAAAAATATGTTTTTGTCCGGGAAAGAGGTGACTCTGCGATTGATGGAGCGTGGCTAATTGAACTGCATGGAGTGCAGTGGGAAAGTGAACATTTCCTAACGCGCGGAGATTACGCCGGGGGTCGAGTCGACGGTATAAAGGTACAATTAATGTCGAAAAGTCGATTAGAGTGGCTTTGGCTTTGTCAGTTAGTTAATACATCCCAGCGTGTCGCTTTATGAACTAGCACCGCGGTCCATCGTCGGACGATGCAAGTTCGACACTGTTAACGATAATGCAAGGTAATAGAGCTCGCTTTGACGGGGACGAAATTAAGTGAAATTTAATTGAAATTTCTACCGACGGCTTTCAAAAGTCTCTTCTCGCACAGCCGCCGGTGATCGCGCGTTACCCCTGCGCATATTCGAACAAGTAAATACGGGGGCGTGAAGTAGAAACGATGATATAAAGTTACTATCTAATTAAACGTAGTCCAGTGACGTTTAAACGGCGCTTTTTCCGCGAAGTTATTCTCCTTTGAACCTCGAAAACCTGAAGTTCTCTCGGCCCTCCCCGGTCCCGGTTTGAAAAATGTATTATAACATGTTTATCCTCTGTCGCCTCAACGAAATTGCTGCGTCGCTTGTTGCGTTTGTCCCGTTTTCGGTCGGGACAAGCAACGCCATGTACCGTAGCACCTCTGAATAAAACATTTCGACGGAAATGAAAGAAAGACACCTCTCTTCGGCGTGTGTTTTTCGCTTCCAGACAGTTTTTACATATGACGAGTGGGTTATCGGCTGCAGGTCATGCAAATTTACGCTTTCTCTGGATGAATTCGAGAATATTCGAACCAAAGAAACTTCTGTTTCCAACATACTTCTAATAAATTTAAAATAAAGTCAAATTAAGTGGAACTCTGTTGATCATGAATATTATTAGCTTTCGGTAGTCATTGATTTTATACTGCATAAATATTAAGTTATGGGCGGTCGTGTCATAAAAGAAGAGAGGTTCTCGTAAAAATTCACGCTTTTTCCGCATGAATTCCGAGATATTCGAACCGTAGAAATTTCCTTCGCTTCGGAAATACGTTTAGTTAATTTAAAATAGAAGAAAATTACTATTTTTTAATGTACGGACGTTATATGTGGTCGTATCATAAAAAGGGGAGGAAATTGTTTAAATTTATCCTTTGAACGTATATTTTAGTGCTAGGAGCTTTTTTATGAAAGAAATTAAATTGGAAAGTATTATGAAAAATTGTAAAATACGAGTAGGGTTTAATAGAATTTTGCGTGTAATTAATTTAATTATAATTTGCTAAAAGCACCAAGGAAAGAACGATCTCTTTTAATACTACAATCTTATCTGGAAAAGCGAGAATTTTTCTAAACCCCGCTGTCGACGGATCATAATTTACGGTATCGGGTACCGGATAAACTATTAGTTAAAATTATGCGGATACCGGTGAGCATAACGATGACTGATTCGTTCGAGCTGGCTACGACCAGCCGGTAATAACACTGACAGCCTTAATGTGGAAATATTACGAAGGGTCATCGATAAATTACAATAAACCGAGGAAGTCGACTTCGTTGTCGACGAGAAAATGTCGGTTCGGTTTGTGTCAGAATTATCGAGGACAACAACCGCGTGAATCAAATTGCTGAACGTATGGCTGAGCAGAATGTAACCTCTGTTTATTTTTTGGAAGCGAGCTTTTTCGCAATGTCAATCGATTTATTATTATATTGCTACAGAATTGTAACTAAAAGAATTTTAAGACAATGTATTTTTTGAATCTTACTAAATTCTGTCGAATTTCATATTCTAGCAATTTTTGAGAATTTTCGAAAACCATAAATGCATAAAGGTCAGCAATCTAATTATAAGATAAATATTTAGATGATAATGTGTTTGGAAACTCTGTTTCCAACAATTTTAGAATGAAAATGATTTTATTTAGTTCGATCAATTTGTGAATAGTATTGTACAATGTTAAATTCGGAAGCTTCGTTATGCAAAAATTTATGGTATGAAACAAAATTATTATTTCAGTTAAACATAAGAAACATATGCAATTTCGGAAAGTTGTAACAACATTTCGAATGTGTGATATTCGCTTCATTGTACTAACTAGGATATGACGAATGTGTACTACGGGAGATTGTGTACGAATAGATCGATACTATTGCATTAATGTAGGAAAACTCGATTGCGCTGGTTTAGATGATTGGAGGTATCATTCGTGTTTGTAAGTGGTATGAGTCGTTACACAGTCAGCCGAGCGGTAGTTAGTCACGATCTGGCGTGTTCACTTTGAAACCAATTTTCTGATCAATTTTCGCGATCTTTAATTTCAGATTCTGGTTGTTATTCAATTTTATGGAAACTCAAGATCATTTTCCGTTAATGGATATTCTTATCAATATGAATCATAGAAGGTTTAAAAAGTACTAGTTTCATTATGTACATGATTCATTTAAAAGTGACATTATTTTGATTTCTATTAGTGCTTGTAGAGCTCTGAAAATTCTTCTTATTTATAAGATAGCCACGTACTTCGTCTACTATTTTCTTGACCGTATTAGAATATTATTTATGTAGCCGAATGTCTGCTGACTCATGGCACACCAACAGCAAATAAATCACCGCGACACCCTGCGAGAGAGAGAGAGAGAGAAAGGGGCAATGGTAGCTGATACAAGCGCGATTCGTCGGAAGTTTTCGCATTAACCGCGGGTTAGGGCAACGAGCTTGGATCCGCCCTTGTAGATCTTGGCAGTAAACCCCGACGATACGGCGTTTTATCCCCCTGGCCGGCCGGCGTTCCCCCGAGTAAATCTTCTTGTTGAAAAACGAAAAACAAGATAGGCTTTGGAATAATTATCTCTGTCGGCGGTCGGCAGTCGGAGGGGTTTGCCGAGATTCGTGTAAAACTGCAGATTACAGAATATCCCCGGCCGTTTACGCGGTGTCCCGCTGAAGTGTCTCGTAGGTTAACCAACATTAAAAAGTGAAAAAGAATACGAAAAAAGAGAGAGAGAAAGGGAACGAGGGTAGCAAGAGCGTCGGCGCCAGAAGAAGAAGAAAGAGAAAGGGAGGTAGGAACATAGGAAGGGGTAGGGGGTGGAAAAAAAGGGAAGCGACCGTGCCGGAGAGAGTTTATCGTGCAATTTATAGCCACCGGCTAACCCTCGCCGCTATCACGGATTGGATTAAAAAAGTGATTAGCACGAGAATCGGGCGTGTTAGGCGTGCGTGCTCTCCTCTGTTATCAGCGGGCCGGGTTATACGATAGCGATCGGACATTTAGTACCCTCGATAGTGACGCTAATCCGGAGTTACGAAGGAAGGAAGCAGTGGTTGTCAACCGTTATCCCAGGAGGAACACTCTCCGTATCGTCCGGCGAGCTTCGGACACGCAATCAGAAGAGCATGTAAATTGTAGATTAGCGAGCACCGGCGACCGGCAGCCTCTTTACCCGATCGCCGCTCGATACTGCGATACCGGAATGGAAATTAAAACGTTTACGGCTGGTGTACGCCACTGTTCCCGGGAAATCCCTTAGGAAATTACGGATATTAGGTAGCCGGGGCTAATGCTCCTTTCGTCCGACAGGAAAAACGAAACCGTAGGAGTCTCGCCCTCTCTGCGAGCCCCTGCCCCGTTTTGAAATTTTAACGAAGCTCTTTTTGATCGATAATTAAATCCGAATTTCACGGGCTTCGCTGAGCGCCGCCCAGGAAATTCCGACTCGAGTTTCGCTTGCCCAGAGACCTTGAGAGATACTCGTAATACGTTGGTGTGTGCTGCATTTTTGCGAAATTAGGGAATGAAAAGTTGGGGATATTGACTTGGTAACGAGGCCACCTTTCTGCTCTGGAATAATGAATCTGTCGCCTTCACCCTGTTATGAAAGTGATCAGTAGGCTGAGCACCTTTCTGCGAAATGAAAATTTTTTTATGGCAATTGTGAGAAACAATGGAAGGAATAATTTGAATAGAATCTATGCGGAATTGTGTGGTAGTCCACCTCGTAAATAAACCATCTGAATTTTGATATATGTTTATATTCGCTAATGATGATGAAATAATATCATTTTCTGCATAAATAGCTTTACTTGGTTAAAAATAACATTGGGTTCGAGCATTTCGTAAATCAGAGTGAAAATTTGTAAAAATATAGTAGAAGCTGTTTTAGACAACTGGATATTTCGGTGATAATAGATTCGCAATCTTAACGGATCCATCGTGCCTTGTAATTCTTCTTTAACCGTGATTTACAGCGATCGGGTATCCTATCAGCGGTAACACCGTGGCACGTCGGATAAACCGCGGGAAAAGACCGACGGATTTTGCTAATGCGTCCTTAATGTAACAAAGGGAAATCCATTTCGCTGATCAACCAGCCTCGTGATGTACGTCTTCGTGACATGCGACTATACTGTATTTGTGGGAGCGGCGGCGCTGCTCCTAGACCCCTGTAAAAATTACCACCGCTATTGATTCGCCGACACGCATTAATAATTGCTGTTCATCAATCCTCCTTCCAATTGGCTGCTATCGGCAAAGGCGGATCGATTTCGTGTTTCTAATAATGTGATCACATTTCAAGTTTCATACTAAATGTAAAGGCACTCTTAAGGCAAGGACTCTACTCTGGGAGGTTCTCAGTAATTTTTTACCACGCTTATATTAGCTTGCCGAGTTGTTGTTGTCGTTGTGTTGTATGCGTCAAATCTTGAAATCGAATTTTATACCACTTCGGATGAGCTAGAAACTTGAAATTTTCAACATAGCTCAGAATTGGATGACAATTTAAAAAAAAAATTGAAAAGACTGTGTATTTAGGATTAATCAATATTTTTAAATATTTCTCTTCGCCCCTCGCCGCGGTTAGCAATTCCCACTCCGCGCGACAAAGCGTTCCCTAGCGTTAGCAATCCCCACTCCGAGTCTGCTCCACTGGCCCATTTCACAGCGAAGGAGTTCAGTTTACTTACTGAGTTGGTTTGGATTGTGTCGGGCGGGGAGGGGAGGGGTCGACAAGAACCAGCGGTTCTGCTCGGTAAGCGGGCCTTACGAATTACGCTCGGTAGTGAAGACTAAAAAGTTGAAAATGAAGAAACTTTTTAAATAACCACGCTTATATTAGAATGCACTAAAAAGGAGAAAATAATATTTTTAGATATCAGTGACCATAAATAAAAGCGTGGAGCGCTCACGAAGATTACGTTAATATAATTCGGCGCTCCACGCTTTTATTTATAGTCACTGATATCTAAAAATATTATTTTCTCCTTTTAGTGCATTCTAATATAAACGTGGTTATTTAAAAAGTATTTTTTTTAGAGCTTGAGCCAGTACGAAGGACAGTTGTACGCACGGTAAATCAGACTAACATAGTTCACAAACAACGTCACAGTAGTGGTCCTTCGAGTGTAGACGTCAACAAATGCGAGATTCAAAGGTATCTTATGAAACATCAGTCCTTAACAAGCACTTTTAATGTTTCCAAAATTTCTTAAAACGAAATCTCTAAATGTGCAACGTTCCCAAAGGTATATTTACAGCCGTCATATAACACTCACACCGTTGTATATTCAATCTTCATGAATCCCAGCATTACGGCTGCGGCACGAGTTGAACAACTTCGTTGATTAATTGAGTTCCTTCTCGAAAAATAGAATTATCGTGAACTATTCGAGCCCCTTTCGCTTCAGAAACCGCAACGTTTCCCGTTTCGCTGGGAAGGCGGCCGTAAAAGCTTTTTAAATGGCGAGAATTGTCTGTCGTGCCGGTCTCTTCGCCCACCAAGAACGTAAACCAAATAGTACGCAACGACGAACGAGCCCCGCATTAAAACCGGCAATTAAAACGTGTCAGGTGCATCGGAATTCACCGGCTCGGGACTTCGTATTTTTCGACATATTCAGACTTCTTCCTGTATAAATCGAAAAGAAACTCGGATCTCATTCGAGGCACTCGCCGCCCCGTTGCTTCAAATCCTTTTCTTTCCCAGCCGAGAGAGGGATGCCCGTAAATTCCTTTGGATCATCACCGCTCTTTTCCACACCGTCCCTTTAGTTAATTTTAATTAATTAACCAGACCGGCGAAGTAGGTTTCAAAGCGCGAGAAAAGGAGCTGTATTAGCGTTTAAACTCGCAACTTCTTGGAATCCTTGGGACAGTACTGTCTCGTCCACCTTTGGCACAATGCTTAGGATCGGCGAAACATTTCAGGGTCCACGAAAATGGAACGTCTGGCGATACCGCTGTGGCGCTGGCAATTTTCGAAAAGGAAAAGGAATATATTATTGTACTCTTCTAGACTCGCCTGGCGAGAAAACCCAGTGAAAAGTGTTTAGAGGTATCTGGTTTACATCAAAAAATTAATTGGCTCGCTTTGACCCTTCAACTGGTGAGTTGTTCAGGAGAAACTTCATAACTCTTATAATAAGTAATTTTCGAGTTAAGTACATTAATACTTTTTGGAAATTAAAAATAAAAGTACTATGTAGAATGCAACATTTGAACGGTTACCACTTTTTTGAAAAATCATTTTTATCATTGCTCGTACAATAAGCGATAACCATGTGTGTATAAAATAAAATCTAATTGGAATTTTTGTCATATAAACTGGATGACAGATATCGTGTTAACCGTCAATGCAGAAATGTCGCGATGCACCCTACTGCACATGCGATACGAACTGCATTTTGAAATAAATAGAATTAAAAATATTTGAGTGACATGGTGAAAGTATAATATCGTATATAATGTTTCGGAAAGGCGTTATAAAGACAAGAAATATTTTATGCAATCCCACACTTTAAAAAAAACAATACCGAAGATGGGTAGCTCAGGCTGTCTACACACACTAATTCCTTAAACCCTCGGAAAATATGGGTAGCATAGTCGAGGGGTGCCGAGACCACCTAAGGGTCAAGCATAGAAGTGCTTAAGGACTACGGACAATATGATACAGCGTTTCCAGCGTGGTCTTATTTTATCATTTTTAATCTCACAGTAAGGTACAGTAGAAAGTAGTTAACTGTTGCGAAAGAAATAATCGTTAATAACATAAAAAAGTATGTGTATGGAGAGATTCTACATTCCCTGCAGTGAGGCATTTTCTATAGATTCGATAATGGGAAGTTCTAAATTAAAAAAAAAACATAAATTACATTCCAAGTATTGTACAATATTTGTATTGAAAATGACATGAGATATAGATCAAGTCGTCGAAATCGAAAAATGTAGTTATAAATTATAATAAATATTATTCTATCTTCTATCTTTGGAAGTCAATTATAGAAAATGATGGACGAGACAAGAGGCTATACAATTACTTAATAAAATTGTTATTTTGAATGTAATCTAATACACACATTCTGTACTGGAGATACGAATCTCTTTCGTGAAAATTAATTTAAATATTTTGGTAACACAGAAAAGTCAGACATATCGGGGAGAGAGTAAAATAAAAATTGAATATGGAATGCTATTGTATAGACACATCGTTTCTAAAATATTCCCGCCGTTCCAGAGTTAATAGAATAGAAGATACGAAATTAAATGGAAGAATTGTATTTATTCAAGATTCGATCAGTTCCACAAGGCCATTAATAGTAAGCAGGAATTTTCATTATTCGGAGTAGCGAACCTCTTGCCTTAAATTTTCATCATAGCAGAAAGTTCAATTAATGCTTCACAGAACTGGATGCGTTCCGGTAAATTTAATTAACCCCGATGTGAAAACTGTGACAAAAAACAGTCACATTACGTTATCGAAATTCGAGTTTAGATCTTTCAGCTGGTAGTTTCAATCGCTCGAATAATTGCTACTCTGAAAATTTTAATATTTAATCTCTCGTACAAACGGTTGAACTGACGGCGCGCAATCACGACAAAATAGTTTTATCAATGGGAACACAAAACATTAAATACAGATATATGCTATACATTCTCAACTCGTCCGCTTCTCGTTCTCGTCGCATTTAAACAGCACAATTCTATTTAAATGAAATATTTAAATGATAGACAATTTTCTACGGCAAAATCCGAGATCAAGACTTATTGACAATTCATTGTTATACAGGGTGGTCCAAAATTCAAAGGAGGATTAACGTATAACTATTTGAATTTCCACAAAAGGAATTTCCACATTTGTAGTAATTACTCGCAATAGAAGAGTCCCCGCTAATCCTCGGCCTGTATAACACACTCGAAAGACAATAAGTCTCCTACCTGCGTTACAGATGTGAAGCAGTGCTTTAGGAGCACGGGGGTGTATGCGAGGAGCCAGACAGCCAGCGTAAAATCTTTGAACCCGTGGGCCGCGCGATAAATGCAAAATGTATGTTTAAACAAGGACGTCCCAAGTAATATATTCGAGGATATTCAGGGGCGACACGTAATTTGTGGCGTGTTTTACGAGCTCGTATTCAAGGGATGCGGATGGAGTGTAGTTCCAGGGGCTCGAAGAGGAGGAAGGCTTGCTCCTCGCGTTAATAGGGCCGAGCATTAGGTTATCTCTCCGAGGGGGTTAGCTTGGCCCGGGGGTGGCGATGGTGGCCGTGTCTGGAATCGTGGTGTGGCGATGGTGGTTTGGCGATGGTGGTGGGTGTGCAGGTTGCCTGGGCCAGAGGATGGACGATGTCGGCCGCGCCGGTCGTGATTCGGTTGGACACGCGTATCTCTTTGATATATTGCGGCCAGAGATGCGTTTTTTCCTCCGTCCCCCTCCGCCCCTGACCGAACCTCGAACCCGTCGACTGAACTTCGGATCTCTCGTTCGGCTTTACTCTTTTTGCACTGTCGTCTCCCATTCCCGGCCCGTTTTCTCTCTTGTCTATGAACTTGGCAGCGAATTATGGCAGGCCAGCTCGCGCGCACCGGAAATATTGCGCCGCTCCATAAATCCGCATCCACGGAAACTTTCCTGGCCCGTGATGGCGCGCGACGTACGAATGAATCCCTATCTGCTAGTTAATACGTCCCTCGGTGACGGTCGACCTGTAATTCTGATTTGTATAACCTTTACAGGATATTTACTTCTTCAGAGATGTAGGGGTGGGCGGAACTGAAACTAGATGATTCAAGCGAGAATTAAAAATTGATGTTTCCGGACTGATTTTGTAACTACATCTGGAGACATTATTTTTACTACATAAATACATATACACGAGTTTGCGGAGTTCACAGATCTTCATGCATTTATAAAAACATTGGTTGGGTGAAATATAAAACAATCAAAGATTTTAAAAATTTAAGAATATTCTTGTTTTCAATCTAACAAAGTCATTAAGGGACGAAATCAATTTGTATGGTATATTATTTTTTAAGGGATATATATTATTTATAAAGGGACACAGACTACTGATGAGCGATTTTAAAAAAAGAACGTTCATAATGACGGAGAAAGCGTTGCCACGTGTGCTTTAAAGGATATCGGAGCGGGATTGCAGCGATGCAGGGATTCTGTGCTGCATCCGCGGGACAAAGGACGACAAATTTCGGCGCGTCCGGTCCACGCCCCGTAATTTATGATCGCAGAAAGCAATTGGACCGGCTCTATCGCGCCTATTAATCGGGAATCGGCGATTTGCTTTCGAACGATGGTGACGTCATTTCCGAACGGGATCGGGCCGCGTGTAATATCGACAGGCAAATAGCTTCGTCCCCGTACGGTGCGCCCAACATACTCGGATTCCGTATTTATCGGAGATTCGTCTTTTCCTCGGCGCGGCGTGGCACGGCGGCGTCTTGCGAAAGTGGCACGGATTCTTCGAGGAGCATCTATTGTTGCCGGATGGCTCGGCAAAGCTCGATGAAGTTCAATAAAGTTCGGCGAAATGCGCTCTCTCAGGGATAACGCATTGTCAATGTTGAAACGCGTACGACGCCATTCACCGGATTGGCTGATTGGATATCAAAAGGATGTTTAGATGTAGTATCGGTGATTTGGAAGTCGGATAAATAATCCCACTGAATCGTGTATGGGATATTGCTCGGCTATACATGTCCCTCAGGGAACTGGTTGCGCGACTATAAAAAGGAATCTCGGCGATTCCTATGATCAATTCATTTGCTAGACGACGCTCGCCTCTGGCGGGCTCGTATTTGTTCACTGTTAGATCCTTCTCGTTCTTCTGAACTTTCGTTGCAATGACACAAAGCAAATATTCTTCAATGATTTGTTCAATAATAAAATTTATAATAGTTTCTTCTTGACACCCTGTATAATAACGAATCAGACTCGTAACGAAGATTCCAAATAAAATCAAATAAACATCGGTGTTATCCTTTTCTTTTAGATCGACACAAAATTCCATTCGTTTATCATCAATATCTAAGATATAGAATGAATACAAATTTTTTCCTAAGAAATCCCAATTATTGTTGCTGCGAAGAAAACAGGTTAAAATAATATAAAATAATTATTACAGTTAAATCGACATTCTGAATATGCGATTCGTTTGTGATATAGAATACCCTACTGTAACGTGATCAAACAGATGTACATGCAGGGTGTTTCCGAAATCATGATACAAACAAGTTGAACATAATGTCTGAACGTGCTGTACTGTGATGATCCACCTATTAACCTAACTGCTTGTATCACCAGATGACACCCTGTATATCGAGAGATTATCGTAATATAAAAAGTTGATATTCTCCTAGTTTTAACGAGCAACCGGACGGTTAGCTCTGGCTCCTTTGGACGAGGGTAGTTCCCTGAAGAACACGATACTTCAATAATCTGTCTTAATCCCAGGCTATTACACGAAACTCGTTTGGAACTGCGCATCCACGTCGGAATCGTCGTGGTGAACGCATTCAGACAAAGACAAACGCGAATACGCGGTCCGGAAGGCTCGTGGTCGCGTTGCAGTCTGAAGCATATCTATAGGAGTTTAAACGCGGCAAGAGGATTAAAGGATATCGAGGCGCATCGAAATACAAATCGAATGAGGCCGGCTCTCGCCTGTTGCATGCAGATAGATGCGAACGTCGGAGGGCCGAAATTGCGTCGTTGATGTGTACCAGGGGTTGAGAGAGAGCGAGAGAGAGAAAGCGGGTGGAAAAAAGAAGCGAAAATAAAAATAGGAGAACGTCGGACGCGAGGTGTAATCTGGGCAAAGTCTGCCGAAAAAGCCGGTAATCGAGAATCTCGAGTTGGAGAATATGCTGGCCGCGTACCCTGTGAGCTGCTTAAAGCTTGGTACGGGAAACCGCGCGTTTTCCCGCATTAGCCCGCGATAATCAACGAAAGCCAACGAAACTCGCCGGGATCTGACAATTCAATTTTCATTTCGCGTTTCACGCCCTCAATACCCTCGGATTTCATACAGGGAAAATGCTTGTGACTCAGTTGCGAGTATTCCAACCTATTTTCCTGTTGATTTTGGATAATTTTTCATGCTGGCTCTTGCTATTCTCCTTATCTTACGGCTTAATTACAACGTTTCGATTCAAACGAATAAAGTTGTACATAGAATTATCTATAAAAGAATAATATGTTGCTTTCAACGTAAAAAGAATATTAAGATGTGAAATGGATTTTTATTCAACTCCTGCTTCTTTCACAATACATGAAGAATATTTTTATTTTGCACAAAGTATTTCAGTCTAGTTATCACGCGAGAATAATTGCACACAAAAATCGAATTAAAAGTGTAGGCACGAAGTATGTGATAATACTAGTGGACATTAAATCACCGTTTAAAGTAACTCGTGTAAAACTTGAAAGCTCGAGTTCACTTATTAGTATAACGCTGATTCGCGATAAAATAAATCAGACCAGTAAAAAGGCGGCTATTACAACACATTCAGTTCGTGCCATTTATTCGGGGCCGTGATTTATCGAATGTATTCGCCGCGGAGTGTTATGGGGCGCATTTGCAACGTATTCGCCGGGCGTAAAGAATGGATCTCTAGGCTCGCGCAAATACGGGGCCGTTGATAACAAAAACAGCGGCATCGGCTACGGAGAATTTATGCCGGAGATAGATTCCCAGCCGGTTGAAAAAATCGGCCCCCAGGGAGAAATTCCGTGTCGGGTTGGCTGCGAAAGTTCCGTGAAATTTTGAAATCTTTGCTCGGGCACGCCACGCTGATCGGAGATTCGCGTGAAGATATCGGAGCCGGGTCGCAGCTCGTGAAGGACAGTCGAGCGGAAGGAGCATGTCGTCGGGGCTTTCTACAATCAATAAACCCGTTTATCGAGAGTCAACTTTTCACGATTCATCGACCAGGGAGGTCGACATTCGCGCGGAACGAGTGGCCGCGGCGAACGTCCTGCGAACAGAGACGTCGAAAACCACCTCTCCAAGCAGATCTGTCTCTTTTTCCACGATTTCCTTCCGCACGAACCTATTCACCGAATAAACGAGGTCTCGCTGGCGAATGAATAATATCTCGACAACGCTCCTCCACTTCGTAAATAAGATTGTGCACGGTCGATCGCCGGACCTCAGACACTGAAAGCATTGACACACTTTCCGATTTTAGAAACCGTTAGACAATAATATTTTCGAATGAGTAAAAATATCGAATTTAAGGTAAGAAACTCGAATATTGTATGTTAAGTAATACACCTGTCAGACGATTTCGAAAATTCGACCTTGTGGAATTTTTTTCCATGCAATAGTAAAATGAAAAACTTCCGCCATTTTGGAACATGTAGACACAACTTTCGACTTTATTCTCTAATTTTTCGAACAAGAAACATTACAAAATGGCAGATTTATATACAAACATCTGATAGGGGTGCTCCCTTGAGAAAAGAATCAGTGTTTCATTTTCTAATTGTAGTATGTTAATTATTGTATCAATAATGTAATTTTGAGATTAATTTTCATGATTCAGTTTTTCTCCGGTACACCCTATTTGTTGCAGAACTTATAGTGTTCGAGCTTTTTATCGATTAGAAAACGATGACAGATTATGGGTACATAAATTTGTTACGTAGAATTTATGGAAACATTAAGTTTGCAGTGTGTGCTATCTTTTCCGCTCAGTGTGCACTGGAGATGGCTAGATCGTTTTACCGAGTGGAGACGCGAGCCAGTCTTAAACAAATTACGAAACTGATCTTCTCCAGCAGAAAGTGTCGTGAAGCGGAAGAGATAAGGGGTTGCTTGCTTAACGATACTTGTTTCATTGAACCAGCACGCAACATTCCGTCAATTTAGCCACTAACAACCCTCGTGTACCGATTAGTATCCAACGTTCAGGTCTCCGCTATCGTCTGATAACAACTTTTCCCCCTTGCCTTCTGTCGTTCCCTTAAAATTCTGATACCGCTCGCAACACACCATTTAGTTTTGCTATCTTGCTACATGCTGAGAATAAACTGGGGAACGAATGTACAATTTCAATCTTTATTACCGTTTAACGATATAAAACATGTATTATATGTACCACGTTTATATATCATTCTTTATTATAAATAATTATGGTCTATATGATATCCAACACACAAGGAGAGGAAATAATTTATAGATGGAGATTTAAAAAAAACTATAATTGTTGGAAAATACATTGTCTCATTGAATACGTTATTTATAATATCTATAGTTTACATTAATTTAGACGTCATTTATCTTTTCAGTTAAGATTTTTAAAACTAAATAATGGATTCGTGATGTCATCAATTAACATTTTGAGGAGAACTTGAAACATTTAATCGATACAATTTAGTTAGCTTTGGAACCATATTTTCTACGTTAATATTGAAATAAAACAGAATAAACAATCGATGAAAATGCAAAGAAGAGCTGCAATTTCAATCATCAGAAAAATTAAAAGAATTGAAGAGGATTGATATATTTGTTTCAATCTACTAAAATTATTAAAAAATAAAAGAGATTTTTAAGTGGCTCTTGTTTCCTGTTACAGATGAGGGCAATTTTTATTTTACGTAACGTATCTGCCTATTAACAATAATAGAACATTTCACATAAAATGAAACATTGTTATTCAATCGCACAAACACTGGCAGATAAATCGGCTAGAATTTGTCCGCGACCCAAGCGCAAATTCGAGCAAAGCTCTCCAATTTCCAGCACGATTCTCGGAGGGACTCGAAAAACGGATGACACCGCTGGTATAATATAAATTCTTCCAGGGACGGAAAATATGTCATAGCCAACATAAGCGTTAAGATAAAATATTCGAACTCCGGTTCCAGAACTTTCGCAGTATCAAACATTTCCCATACTTCCTCGCACTTCCGTGCCCCACGGTCCCCGTTCAGATTAGGCATGCACGGCCACACCGGAAATAAATTTTTCATCGCCCAGAAAAACGCTCGCGTACCATTCCCGTGATTTAAGGACGGCGAACAAGTTCGAATTTAGCCGAAAGGACTCCCGCCGGTGCGATTCATTCGCACTTTGTCCTGGTTCACGCTTGAACATTGGCACGAAGCAGATAAGGGTAGTTTCGGACCGGAAGATGGCCGCGTTTGTATGCAAGGAGTACCGCACCGAGAATAGAGACAGGAAACATGGGACTGGAGGTGTGACAAAAGGGCGCGGCGGGTGTTAAAAGAATCGGTCAGTTAGATAAAGTGCGAGTCGATGCGGAGAAAGGAAAGAGAAGTCTACTGCAATTGAAGATCGCGGAGCTTTCTCTTGGATTCGAGGCGCTGCTCATGGGGCTGCTGTCTGTTGATCGGGAGACGTCTCAATAAAACGGCGAAAGTATAGCGTTTCTACGTAACCGCTATTATTCGTTATCGTTTTTTTTTTATTAAGCTGTGAAACCCCACATGGCTGTGCATGCTAACATTACAAGGATAACTTATGAACTATAACTAAGTATTCGTTGTCGTTAATATGTTTTGTTTAATGCAATGGATCTTCATGGAATGTTAAAATAATTTAGCAACGTGTGGACTCTCTGAATATTATGTTTTACTATTTTCAATAAGAGTGTGAACAAAATTAATATGATGGTAGAAACAACTACGTTGAAATAGTGTCATAACATCCATCCTCGATACTGTTTAGAAGTATGCACATGTAACGATTATTCATTAATCTTTGATCTTTTGGTACGATGTGAACAATCATATTTGGGGTTCTTCCCTGGCAACATCTAAATATCTCTGTTACAACAGAAGTTGAAGAAGAAATATAATTGTCACGGTTCTTTTAATCGTGTTTGTTTATAGTATACATACCTTTCAGAATGGCGATATGCTCCTCATTAAAAATGCCACTTCTAAAAGCGACGATTACTACAGCTTTAATGAATGAATTTAACTCTTTTCGTAATATTCCGCGTTTAACTACGAAATCGTCGGCATATGAATTCAAATTGAAAATAACCTCATTATGCTTGACAGAATGAACACACGCGAGGTCACGTACCACGGACATACTTGTTTGTCGCGCAGCCGTAAAATCGATTGTAACTCTGCTAATACTTCTCTACTGAAATTTCCGAAATATATTTTCAAAATATAATATCATTAATTTATGCAAACATATTCAAATTTTCTAACCGGTTACACGAGTTGCCACTATGAAAGTGTTACATGACATTAGACATCAGTACTTTTATGGTATGCTTTTCGTACAAAATGGCAGTGCTGGAGCTGTTTAGTTTAACACGTTCACTACTACGGCAGTCATATATTAGTGAAACTATTTTTTATTCAAGTTTACAAATTAATTCTGACTGTACTTTAGTTTAACACGTTCACTAATACGTCGCTCATATATGAATGAAACTATTTTTTATCCAACTTTACAAATTAATTCTGCCTGTACTTTATAAATTGACAGAATTATATTTATGAAGATACTTTGCAATTTGTATTATAATATGTTTTTGTATAAAAAGATGTATTCAATCAGTTCCCTCAGAAAAGTTGTTACAATTTCAATAATTACAAAATAAAATCTTATAAAATTGTTGAAAGTGTTAACGGGCACAGTATAATCGGCAAGACAATGTACCGAAAATTGAAGCTCGAAAATAGTAAAAATTTGCATCGGTATGGGGAGCCTTAGTGCCAACAAGTGATTTGCATGCACGCAATAGCGAGTTTTTGGTGGGTGGAGTGGGGGAAAGAACAACGTTTCGAACGTTGCAGGCTATCCAAGGAAATACTCTTATCCCAAAGAAACACGCCAGCCACTGTTTACCCTGTGCACGGCTACAGAGTATTCATGCGGCAGCTTACAAAACACTCGCGTTGCATTCTGCCTTGCTTTCCCGGTGTTCTTCTTACGCCGTGCCGTGCCGCTTCGATACGCGCCCAGTGTCGGACTTTTGTGCTCGACATTCCGTTCCTCGCGTAATTGAACGTAACATCGTATCTCCTCCTCAGAACGCTCTGTAGTTTGCACTTCTTTTATTCGACCCGTTTCTATGTCCCTTCACCTTTCATCCCCGGGACTTTCCTCCTTTTTCTTCACCTATCCCCCTTCCCCCGGTTCTCTTATTGGTGCAACTACCACCTGGATAGAGGCGAACGAACGCCGCCATTGTTTCGATCCAGCGATTGCGACCGCATCGCGCGAGACAGTGATATTGTTCGTCGGAGTTCTGGTCCAGTTCACATTAGAACTTCGGAATTTTATTTCACCCAGAGCCAGTCACGAGAGTGCACATACGCTCGACTGATTTCGAATACGGTACACTCTCGCATTACGCGATCGGAGAACTGCTTAAAGGACTGGATACAATGGATCCGAAAAGTATTTGAACATACTATTTCTCAGACTCGAGGTAATTTACATTACTTATTGTAATTTCCCGATAAACAATCGTGCAGTAATAAACTTGGATCCATTTTAAAGCTTGCAAATTCTACTTTCGCGCACCATTGTGCAGTTTCCTCAGAGATATTGTTGCGTGATGTAGCACATGAAAAACTGAAGATCTATTTTTCTTTGTGAATGCTGTGTATTGAAATCTCTGTGAGGACATTTAACAAATTTTCTTCGGGAATGAATTTTCCACAGTTTTGAAGATTGATGCCTCCCATTTACAACGATATTTTAAAAATTGATGTACCATTCTTTTCAACTGTTTCATGGAATAAACACGAGGGCCAACTTCGGTGGTGTAAAGCCTTTTGATGTACGGGATAACGTAATACGCCATAAGTAAAGAGGATGCTCGCTGAAACAAACGAAATTAAATTCCCATGCATTAAAACAGCAAAAATGCGAAAAACAATTTATGAAATCGTAAAAATATTGTACGCAGCATACCTCGCCATTCGTTACAGTAATTGCAGATTATTTCTCTTTCACAGCGTGAGGCTTGCAAATAGAAAAAATATAAAGGGAGATTATATTCATTGTACGAGATTTGTTGCTTTGAAGAAGAAAAGAATGCTCTTTGTTGATTTAAGCTCGCCTTAGCACGTTATACGTTGTTTTTCAGATTATTGTCTCTTTTTCCCTGCAGATTATTGTACATACAGTCTGAAGAATCCGCTTTGAACACTTTCCAGTTTTATATTTAGTTTCTTCGATTCAAATTCCACTTCGGGAGAGAAACACATTATTCAAGTCTTTTCTCGAACTATCTGCTTTAATCCCGAGGTCATAAAACCCTTGGAAATATAGAAGTGTGTCAGGAAGAAAAATATTAAAAGGTTTGTTAACAGTATCCTCAAATCAATGAGTAATAATAGAAATATTTTTAAGTTGTTATCGATTAACAGAGTGTATGTAATAGAATAACTGCGAAAAAATACTAAATGAAGAATAATAAAAATATTTGACAATATTAATGTATCCTTTTCAGCTTCTTAAAATCATTAAAAGAAGAAAGGAATTTTTAGTTGGCTCCTCTTACATTCAAGCGATGCAAACAATTTTTATTTTTCATAAAAAAATCCGTAGTCTGGTACTAACTGTTTAAAGAAATGTAGAAAAATCTGGGATGCTTTTATTTATAATTATATTCTTTGTTTTAACAGTTCTTTTTATAGTTGCAGACAGAAAAAATATTTACTTTTCTTTACACAGTCACGTTGGAGACCTATGTACCGGAAGTGTCAAAGTCACATCAGAGTTCACTTCGCGAGATAGATTCTACGATCGTTGATCAACAGTGAGCGATATCCGTTTTTCAGTTTACTCGTTCGGGACTTCGTTTAGAAGTTGTGCGCAGCGCAGTGGCAACGGAACTTTTACCGCAATACAAACTGAACCAACAAAACGCTCGTAAAAGTTAAGAAGTTAAGAGATTGCGGAGTTTTTCAAGGCCGCTGACGCCGGAGCTCTATTACCCCGGCTCTCCCAGCAGCCAGTCCTAATTTTTCGCCTGTCCTCCCATAAACGAGCATAATTTAACACGTTCACCGCCGCGTCAGTCACCGGTGACCGACGCGGATCTTCTCGTTTCTCGCCGCATCGCGTGGGTCACCGACCATCAAAACGTAATTAGTAATTATTGTACTGCGGATCTCTCTTCGGGTAAAATAAAAGTCAAATTATTAATGAATATATTCAGACGAAAAATTCGAGACGATGTCAGGTCTCTCGAAATTTTCCGTGTCGGCGGCCCCGAAACACGGTTGCAGCTACTTTGCATGTTTCGCGCGGACCCTTTCGTTCTCGCAGCCACCCCCGCCCTCTTTGTCTGCCGCGAAACGATCGTCAAAAGAGCGACCCCTCGACTTTTTTCACGTCTGGTCATTCAGTGCATGAAAAACGCGGAATACGCGAACCAGAGGGAAACCGGAGAAAGAGGGGAAGCCGTGAGTGGACGCAAAGGTAAAGTAACAGGGGGTCGTGGGGGGTAGGTGGTGGAAAACGTAGGAAGGTGGTGGCAGCAGCGAGGCGGGGGATAGAGAACCCAAGGGTTCCATTTCAGGATGCACGAACTCGGCCGTACCATTCCGAGAAATAATCTTCGCCGACCCTTTTACGCGCGTCTCGTGTCGTCTTTCGCCCTTTCGACCTTACCGAAGTAAAGCCTCCCTTCGCCTTTCAACCCTCTCTTTTTCATCGTCCACGGGGACCACTGCTTTTGCTCCTTCTCTCTATCTCGCTCTCGTTCCCTCTCTTTCTTTCTCCTTCTTTCTTCGGTTCTGTTCTCTTGCGCTCCCCCCACTTTTGTTTCCTTCCGTTTTTCCAGTCGCGTCTACGGTTTCTCAGTGCCTTATTTCCAACGGCCTCTATTTTTCGTCACCCTTTGTCTCGCGCGAACGCGAGTGCACTTCCGGGAGCCCGACCTGCACGCCGGAAGGTGTTCGCCAACGACGTGGAATAATCGAGGGCGGCGGTGCTCGCGATCATGGCTTCAGCGGCGCGAAACATGCCGCACGCCTAATTGCTCCTCACGAATCCGTCCCTGGTCGTCCTCCGCGGAAGGCCGCCATCTTGCCTCTTCCTGAAACCGGATAATCGTTCCTGTAAACGTAGAATCGATTTTGTTGGATTACGATCTAATTTAGTATACCTGTGGTTCATTTTACACGGTACTTTCTTCACACAATTAACCTTCACACGACATTTTTTACACCCGTTATCAACCGTCAGAGTTACAACGAAGATTTCGAATAGAATCTGTTAAATATGCATGCTGCTAATTTCCTCTTGAACTGTAACGTTGAATCACAGCTGCGATGAAGATTTCGAAAAGAAAATTACTGTTCCCGCAGTTGATAAATTAACTTTACGCGCCATGAATGAGCTGTCCGATTTTCGTCGCGCAAATGAAAGAAAGATTACAACGACCAAGTAATGGCAAGAAAACGCAAGAACAGAAGGATTAAACGTAGATTAGTCGTAAGAGAACGTTGCGGGGAAACATAACGACGTAACACGCTCGCCGGTCGCCCGATCAAATCTGTATTTCTAATTACCAGGTCGAGTCACGTCCGATCATTGCCGGCGCATATAGTAACGGCGAGTAATACTTAGGCGACCGTGGTAGCCCGTAATTTTATTCGCATTTTCGCGGAAGCTTGCGCGCGCATTTCCCCCGATGATTGCACGGATATCGCAAGAACAATGCTGCGAGGAAAGGTTAACGCGCGCCGTCGACAATCTAGCTATTGTTCCGTTGGTATTATTGGAAGCGGATGCTTAATATTATGTTCGTGTAAGCCAATACATCGTTCCATCGCAACGTCTCGCGAAATCGAGTGCTGTTCGACCTGCTGAACGCATTGTTCGGTAAACTTTGAAGTTGCTATCTATTCAATTGATCCCTTCTTGCAGTCGATCGTATTCGGTTCACCTAAATGGTGGTAGAATTTTTTATAGTGTATAGAATAGAACAATTAGGAAAATTATTCTCTAAGACATTTTGATGTTTGGAGATGGATTGTTTATTATCCAAACTGTTGGCCATGATAAAGAAAATCAATTTGCCATCTTTAATTACATCTTTAATTACATCTTATTGTGTACACTATTAATATTATTTTTATTTATAGCAATTATTTCTCTCCTCTTTCTCCTTCTCTTTTAATTTCTTCAACAAATCCATGAATTTTACTCTTTATATGCAATGTAGAATATGATAAAATGAAACACTTAGACTCTCATTTTGAGTCTTCAGCGCGGCAGAGAGATTAAACTTTCATTCATTCCCGGTGTTTTTATGCGTCCAAAAAGGACGCAGTCTACGAATATGCAAACTCAGCTAATGAACGACTCAACAGCGGATTTTATGAAATTCTGCTGTCCACCAAACAGCAAAATCCAAGAAAAAGGATATACGTTTTGTAGAATTATAATTCCATGTATAATGCGCTGTTGAGCTTTCATCTGTGACAGAATTTTTAAACGATATTATGTCAGTTATAATTTAACTATTCCTGACTATCCCTTTATTTGTAACTATTCCTGAATATCCTCGTTACGAAAGTTCTCGAATCCATCCATGGCGCTCCAAATATCCGATTCACGATTGGTTTCAATATGGCCTACATTTAATTCATTAAAAGTTACAGAAATTAGTAACTCTGCGAACGCTGAATTTTAGAGATTACTATCAATCACTAGGTCTGTTAGGTGAAGCTCACATGGCTCCAAATTTGATTCTATCGAATATTCTCTCGATGGTATAGAAACTGTGAAATCAAATCAAATTTGATAATATGTATTAAAAATGAAAAAACAATGGAAGTTCTCGCATTTGACATGTGGAACGACTGAACAGTCCCGAAAAAAATATCGGTATGGATCAATGGGAATGATATTTGATTAATTTTTCAAAGCATTATTTCAATTTCTTCAAAAAATTCAATTGATTCTATAACATTATACTATGAACTTACAAGTGTGCCAATACATACGTGTGTCAAGATGCAATCTAGACAGCATTTTTAAAATTATAGGTGCAATCATTAATTGTTACAACAATTAACCGAGTATCATTTTATTTCTTTCATTTGTATGCAGATATATAATTACAACCAAGCTGTGCCAGTACTTTTGTTTGTCTCTGAGAATTGTTCTGGAGTTGTTTTGTCATGATTGTCTGGTTATTTTTGAAACGCAAACATTTCGTTGCAGGTGTCCGTTCCTGCTGTAATGGCACATTTGCAGCGTACCCCTTCATTGTCGAATTTCCAAATTTTGTTTCGAGTTAATACGTTGCTGTCCACTGTCAGCGATAAACCAGCTCGACCCGCCCGTAATCCGCGTACCATGCGTTATTCTGCAAGCGTAAACCTCGCGCAAAAACCAACTGTTGCAACGACAGCATTCCCAAGCTGTTCCGTCAAAAAGTTTTTGTTAGCTCCTCGTTGATCGCGTCGATGCACTGTGCAGTACGATGGATGGCTGCGGTTCCATTTGTTTAATTAGAGTCAATGGAAAGTGATTTTTGATTGATTTTAAAACACTTGTTAGTGATCTACGGAAATTCTGCGGAAAATTATAATATGCTAATCTAAACCTCATTGACATATTTAATTTCATAAATAAAGCAAACAGATGTAATATAAACGTAAAATATTTATTCAAGCTGAAATAAATCTTTACCGAAGCTTTAAATGCTGAATTAAAGGAAGAAATATCGATCTTTTATAAAAGCTTTTTTAAAATATAATTATTAATGTCATGTGGTCCTGCATAAAGTCTGCATGAATTTTAAATGAAGTAGGATTCGAGATTAATATTCTTTTTTAAAAAGGGAAAATGTTTATCGGAATAATCAACTTTATTTCAATAATTAAAATTTAATCACTTGCATGCACACGGTTCAGATTATGCACGATTTTAAATGTAAAATGTTTGATTAATTTGAGATATTTAAATTGGAACTTCAAATTTTGATAAACGTTTTTGCTCGGCAAGGAGACGTATTAAATACGGTTTCGATGTTCCTCAAAATTCCAGTTTCATTGGCTTTTATTCGCTGCCGATTTCATAAAGGTTCAAATGTTAACGCGTTGCATCACGGGACATTAATGTTAATTTATTAAATAACATTTTGTTGAACATACTTTCGCGTACATGCGTATTTAATTCCAGTTGGATATGAAAGTTCAATACGGATGTACATATTGTATGTACATGGACATCACTGTATGTAATCATTTCAATTGATTTTATCGTTCTTTATTTTCTTTAATGTATACACATTGTAATCTCGTAAAATGTAAGTAAAGGAAATGCATGTGACTAGATAGAAAAAATTATATTTGCCAATTCCTAAAATGGTTGAGCACACTATTGTACTCTTATATTATCGTCTTTCCATTTTGAAGTTTCTTATTCCAATAAGTTCTTCGCTGCCATTAAACCTATCTCTCGTAAAACATTTTTTCGAAGAATCATAATATATCCGAACGAGATTCATTACATGACACATTAATGTTGGCGTTTAATATCCGGACATTTAAAAGCTTCAGCTTACAGGCAATCAATGAGTCTTTTATGGGCCATAATAGGCCGTGTACGTTAAACGCAGCATACTAATATTCCAATAATTACAAAATGGCCGCTAGATTAAGTATATACGCGTCCAATGTTAGCACAGACTGCTTGCAATTTAATAACTACTGTTTGTTACGACCTATTCTACTCAAGCAACAGCAAACGCTTTTAGTGTAGCGATCACAAATTTAAAATATTCTTATTATTAAAATGTCCTAGAGTTAATGAATTTTTTGATAAAAGATTGGTTAACATCAGATTATGAGCGCCTCGAAACCAAGTAAGTTTCATCTTTTTTTTTTTATTTTGCAATTAAAATCTCAAAGTAGAGATTATTTTGCCATACAATATTTTTCAATACATTATTATACATTAAATAATACAATACAATTACATATAAATAATCGTTGGATGGTAAACAAGCAGTTTTTAAACCTATACAGTTTTCTTAAATATTTAATTAACAGGCAATCAGAAACGAGTAAGTTATTTTACATATTTCCACCGTAGGTCTGGATAGTAAGGTATTAAGTAAGTGTCATCTGATGCATTTTCATCTATTTCCAAAAGCAAGCTAGTTATTCAGGTAACCTGTTTGTAATGCCCCACCCTGTATATGATTCTATGTAAAAACGCTTGAAGGGCCAAGGAGAAGATTGATCGGGGAATTTCGTCCGGTTATTCCAGCGACTCTTCGCGACGTTACGGTTTAGCGGACATAACACGCGAATCCATATCGGCAGATACGTCGAGGTGGACCAGTCGCATCGTGGCTCGCGAGGAATCACAGGGTGAAAAATCGGCAGCAGAGGCGTAAAAGCGAAATCCGTGAGGCCGTAACTCAGCTGTGTGAATGACGCTTTACGACGCCGTACGACGCCGGGCCGTCGCGTCGCGCAGGTTCGCGAATTCGCGCGCGTGCCATTTTACGATTTTAATACCGGCAAGTAAATTTTTATGGGCGACGAACGAGGTCCGGCTCCGTTCCAATAAAATTTTTCTATTCGCTGAACCCGCACGCGTCCGCGCCGTGGATACACTGGGAACGACGAAGACGCGGCTAGAGGTATACGCGAAATTGAAATACAGGATGAGGAAATTCCGCGAGTTTTCGGTGGCGCGTGTGTACCTTAAAAAAATTGTAGCTGGCGAAAATTGTAACAGCTCCGCGTGTTTCCGTCGGGCGCGTTTATCATCCCTTCTTTTAATTACGCTGTAACGAACACCTGAATTACAAAACACGCGGCGTCGGCCCGCGTGCCGCGACCATTACACGCGGAATAACATAACGCGGATTTTAACGCGACCCGTTTGGCTCCTTGCGCATGTGAATACGATTCGAAGGTTTATTATTAAATATCCCGCTTTGAACCAACTGGTTACACATATTATGTGCTTCTTTTCAATTCTATACACACAAAGAAACAGCGATCATGTGATTTAAATCCAATAATAGATTACAAGAATCCACACGAACTATTTCCTATACTTAATATGTAGACTACGAATTTTTATGCATTTATGAAGGAAATAATTGGATGAAATATAAAACAGTGAAAAATACAAAAAATCTAAGAATATTGTTATATTGTTTCCAATGTAAAAAGACTACTAAGAGGTGAAATGAAGTTTTATTTATTTACAACATCCAGCAAACTATATTTTTGTTCTGTATAAAGATGCTCAGTCTACTAATAGATATACGTATTAACAGCAAATACCGTTTAAGGCAGGGAACAATTTTCCTGTGAAAAAATTTCGAATGATTAAATCTGTCACTCAAAAGGGCCACCGTAAGCTATCACTATCATCACATGAATTCTCCGACCGCGACGTTCCAGTGGCGTACGTCGCAAGACGTTCCCATATTCTTCCGCATCCGGACTGAGCGGTTCAAAGCTGATATTTTCAGCGATAAGAGCGAACGCGTTTCCATGAAAGCGCAAGTTTCAGCATCCGCCGGCTGAATTCCATCGATTCCGTCTATTGACGGGCTCCTGAGCACGGAAGTTGGTCTCGGACCAAGGAAAAACCTGGAACCCCAAGGTTCTCGTCCATGGATCCGGGATAAAGAGATCCTAAAAACGTTGGTCAGGTCCGTGCGGAAGCGGACGAGCCGAAAAAGCCCGAGTAAAAAGAGCCGTTGCGGAGAATTACGGTCCCGGTGGCAAAAAAAACTCTCCTTCGATCCGCGTCCCTGCATAATTAATTAGTTTCGTGGGGGCCGCAATTACGGCACGTTCGCCGGTGAACCGCTCGAATGATTCCCGCGGCGCGCGGAAAAAAGCCGGACGATAATGCATCCCAGCTAACTGTCACGATTGCTCGTTGGTGGAAGACGTGGGGAACGGGAATGGAAACGGGAATGGAATGATGAAGAAGCTTTTTTAATCCTACGCTAACACCGACGTGTAAATAAAATCTGCATTATGCTGCCGGCCATCGAGTTATCGTTTTGACAGGTGACTCGTTAATATGAGACCAGCATCCCCGGGCTCCAGGCGAAATTTATGTCCGCGGAAATGAAACTTTAAACGCTCTACCCCGCTCCAGCTACGAACATCACTGATTTTCTTTTCATTGGGCCGGAGAAACAAATTGTCGGGGATAATGGTCAATTTATGGTCAGCGCCGCAGTGAATATGAATAGAAAAGTGCATTCATCCGAGGCTTTTCAGGTTTTTGGCTTGTGACGTGTACGGCGCGGGCCAAAAATCGCTAACTTCTTTATAATGAATATTAAAAATCTTCCTAATTAATTCTTATCGGGGTAACCTTGGAGATTAATTATGAGAAAATTCGTGAACGGACGGTGAACACAATTTGTGAAATTTTATCACCAAAACCGGGGTTCAATATTTTTGAATTGAAAACACTTCTTATTGCCAGACCTGGGTAAAAAATATTTCAAATAAGAAATACAATTATTTACAAATACTATTTCTCACAACTGTGTTACATATGTTTCATTTGAAAATTTGCAATGTACGTTTAAAATGAAATAGTTATTAAATATTGAAACATATCTTCGCGACTTTTGGCCTACCCTGCAGCTTCATAAGACAGTTATTAATACTAAATATTCAAGTGTGAGTGGTTTGGCAAACAGAATTTAACACGCTGAAGGCGGATTGCAAGGGAAAATAGTCGGTCTTTAGTCAGACATATTTCACAATCAATCATTTTTTTTAACAGGTACCCTGTCTGATAAGTGGATTAATATAATATAATTATTATATTAATATAATTTTTTTTATATAAGTGGATTAATATAATAATAAGATAATAATATAATAATATAGGTAGTAATTTTAATAAGTCGTAGATAGAACGAATTTTTAAATTCATTCAATATTTTTTCTGTTTTTAATTTGATCGGCTCGTATTTGTCATAAGTAAGTAAATTAAAATAAGTCTACTAAGGTATAAATTAATAAGTCCACTAAAATTTCCGTAGGAATAAAAATCGTGAATTTTCACGAATGTCGAAATCATGTTAACCAGGTCTGGTAATTATACAATATTCCCGGTTAAGTGGTGCCTGGATGGTCCCCTTGATTAATAACCATCGTTTAATAATCATGTTATACGGTTCATGTTCAGCTGTGAAATTTTCTATCACGGTCGCGTATGATCGATATTCGTGTTTGATAAAAAGAAAACAGCGGGAAAAGTGTGCCGGGACCGAAGATCGATGTCGATCATTTTCGTGCGATTTCACCAATCGAAATTCGGTCATCGATAATCAGCTGCAGAGAGGTCTGGTTACCGTAGAGAAGGATTTTGATATCGGATGGGCGCACAGCCATGATAAGCTTCGTCTCGCCGCGTCGGTTCAACTCCGCGATCGGACGATGGCCCCGATATCACGTACACGAACTGCTCGAACCGGTCACGAGCTTTAATAAATTTCTTTTTGCCGGAAGGGCTATTATTTAATCGTCTCGATTTGTCTTTACTCTCCTGGATGAGATGGCGACTAGAACGAATATGATCGTAAACGTGTCAGGGAATCGGACTATCTACGTCCGTGATCGAACTATCATTTCGCTCCGACTGTACGACGTGATTAGGCGAGTGGTTTCGTGGCACGTTTGCTTCGTGGAACTTATATGTGTTCGTGTATAGTAAAAAATTTGAACGGCTTTGATCGATGCAGAAAAATTTTATTTTGTATAAAGATCCCCAGTCTACTACTGATCAATAAACTCAGACCACGAACTCAGTATCACGCTGTTTAGCACTTTGCGAAGTATATTGTGACGCATCTACGGAAAAATGAGCTGCTCATCCCGAATATAGGGAGCTCGAATATTACCAGCGACGGGAAACTTCGGTAGATCCCTAATTCACAATATATTAATCGAAGTTGAGCATTATTGTAGCTCCACGAGCCGCTGCTACCCCGATAAGACTTTAATCCCCAATCCTTCGTCTAACGGAGAGGGAACGCGGTTCAGAGACCAGGCGCGCGGCTTTTAGCCAGGGAAAAATTCGAAGACTGATGAAAGCTTCTGACACGAAAATATTTGCCTTACTATTATGTACACCAAGCAGTAATTCATCATTCAATTCATTTTTTTTATCTAAATTTTAATTAAATGTATAACAAGAAGTTGTGTGAAACACGGGATGAAACACGGGACAATAGAATAATTTAAGGAATTCTTAAAAGTACTGTTGAATTATTATTAACTTAATGAAACTATTAAAGAGAGTTATAAATTTTTATTTAATTTCAAATTCCTGTAATTAATGTAGGAAATGTTTATTTTGTGTACAGAGAGTCCCAAATGTTGTACTTCATTAACACTATACTTACTGAGTCTTAAAACTAACTGGTTATAAAAATAATAAAAATTACAAGATTGATTTCATTTAGACTTCGTGCGGCTCCTATTGTAATATTTGCTGTACTAAAGAGAGATGTCGATACAATCATTTCTTATGAAATCATTTTTATTATTTCAATAATTGTGAAATAAAAAATCTGGAACCGATCATTTTGACCGGTGGTGATAGGTTTAGTGTGAAAAGAAATGTGTAAGGTCATTTTTTTTTGAAGCGACATTTTCCTTTGCACAAATTCCGCCTCGGCTTCGTCGAGGCATTATTATCAAAAAACACGGACTAATCAGAGAGCGGCCACTGCGCGTGATGGCGGGGAGAGTCCGGCTTGGGGGGCGCTCAGCGCAGTGTTGGTGTCGCGCCGCAGTGAAGCAGTGTGAACAAGAGAACGAGCAGAAATTGATTTAATTAAAACTTACTTATTCGCAAAAAAACAAGACACTAGAGGGGCCTCTTTAAGACTAGAATTTATGGCGAGCACATGGCAAACTATCTCGTTTGTCCTTTTTTTATAAAGTTCCTTGAGAGAGGTATAGGACAAGGAGGCTCATAAACACCACGCATACCTGACATTTCTACCTGTTTCTGGGTAAAGGATATACTTTTTTCGAAAAGTAACCCATCGACATTCCGTACCAATCT
>CM052333.1:12684182-12709364 GCA_028455615.1 Lasioglossum zephyrum
TTACTTATTCGCAAAAAAACAAGACACTAGAGGGGCCTCTTTAAGACTAGAATTTATGGCAAGCACATGGCAAATTATCGTTTGTCCTTTTTTTATAAAGTTCCTTGAGAGAGGTATAGGACAAGGAGGCTCATAAACACCACGCATACCTGACATTTCTACCTGTTTCTGGGTAAAGGATATACTTTTTTCGAAAAGTAACCCATCGACATTCCGTACCAATCTCACAGCGGCCCCTCCTGTGTCGTTTGACTGCGTCATTTGATATGCGCAATGTCCTTCATAAATTCTTCAGAAAAATCTCGCATAAAATCAGTCGTTCGAAACGCGAGATAGAGAGTACATCTCTAAAGACGTGTCAATTCGAAGCTCACGGTTGTTAATATGCTCGTTTTTAGTAGTTCTGTATTAATGTGCTCTAATATAAGTAATATTGAAATTGTTATTAGTGCATAGCTACGTGTTGGCAAATATGAACAATAATCGGGAATGTGGACAAATTTCTCGTGTAAAAGTCAGGATCGTTGACTGGGTTGGTTATCTACTATTCCATCTCCAGCTGTGCAGTTCGTTGACCTAACCTGATCTGATTTCAAAGCAGTAAGTGCATTTATAGTTGAATAAGTGAGTTCTGATTTAATAAATTTCTATTCATTCTCCTGATCACTACTTCACTACTTCATGTCGCTTCAAATGACTTTAGGCTTCCTTTTAAGGAAACAAAATTTTTGGGACACCCTGTTGAACTGCAGTCTTATTACGATTGCGATATTTCCGGTTTATTTCTTCGAGAAACAGAGTATAATACATTAATGTATCACAGAATGATAATCTATCTATCAACTGCCTAATGCATCGAAATGATTTGTTTCTAGTTTTTCTCTCTCAACCACATTTATAAAAATGTCTTCATCACACTAACGTTTATTGTTCGAACGGACTTCTTCATTGAGCCAAATGTTACAATTAAAATTATATGAAGCCTGATTAAAAGCAATCTTAGCCGATTGCACTACTATTTACTTGATAGTTACAGTTAGAAAAATTTCGTCATTATTCAGAATTTCATAGAAAAAAAGAAATTTTATATTTATCGTATGGCGATATTTCCTCCAAACGCTTATATCAACTGTAACAAAATAATTTTTTTTTTAGTTTGAAGAAAATTAATAACATACATATTTATTAACTTCTGTTCCGAATCTTCATCACGAGACTGACTCGATGTTATAGGGCAAGGGATTAACAGAGTCTAAATTCGAGAAAGATGAAGTCCCGTCGTGTGGTGAAGCATAAATAACTTCGTGGTCGAATGATCGTATTAAGTTGACCGTTAGAGGTGACCAAAAGTGAACTGCGAAATTTCGAACAACCGTAGAACCTGTAGTCGATCTAGCTCGAAAAATAAAGAGGGTGAAACGTGAAACCGAATCAGGTCCGATCTCTTTCGGCGCGAGGAGCACGCGAACCGAGCACCCGGAAAATCTCGTAATCGCTTTCGGAAGTCGAAAGTAATTGCGTTTGTTCTGCGCTGTTGACGTTCGATTTTTATTAGCCAGGTCCCCCCTCCGGTGCCGGCGTGAAATAGAGTTAAGGAGGACGAGATCGATCCGATCGAGAGGACGGTTCGCGTATTCCGGTGTCAATAATGTCTGCGGCTTTTTCACTACGGCGCAGATCAGATGAAATATTTTCTCACGGTGATTAGGGGAAAGCCAATTTCAGAAAAAACAACGTGGCGCAGTAGATTTTAAACGCACCCTCGTTGACGTAAATGAATTGAATAGCTCGATTGTTGTAGCACCGCTGAAAACGATACCGCGATACATACAAAGAAACGTTGCAAACAATCTGATAACATCTACCAGCCAATTTTTCCTTATTAATAGACCACGAATAATATTGTTGCCTCTTGCGTAACACAATAACACGCATGTTACCTGGAAAAACCAGCTTGACTGTCTCCAATATATCGAAATTCTCTGTGTAGAAAATTGGTGTTTATTCAACGTGAATTTTTGAAGATCTGGTTTTCAATGAATTGTGGTTTGGTTGTAAAATATAAATAGATGAAGTGAATTGAATTTTTTTAAGTAAATGCATGAGACCAAACTTATTTGGTATCGAGACGCTCATAATCTGTTACCAATTTTGTTATAGTAAAAAAATAGAGTTGATCTTCATATATATCCTTGGTGGCTCCATCTATAAAAATTAGTAACATTAGGTTACGAGTGCCTCCATTTAAATAAGATTAGTCCGACGCATTTTCTTCTATTTTCAATTACAGGTGACCTATTTATAACGCCTCACCCTGTATACGTAAAAAGTAGTTCTAGATAAAAGTTAGTTTGTATCGTGATATGTTTGTGTAAATTGACTCTAGTATTTGTAGATTCGAAAAGGATTTAAAAGGTCTTCCATTCATAGGTGTCATTTCAAATTTCGCTCTACTTTGTATTTGTGAAGGTTAGAGTTGTCACTCTTCAACACGTGGTTAGTAAAATTGTAAAAAATTGTAAAATACGTTTGTTTATAATTTAAAATAATACTTCTTAATTGAAGACTTTATAGTTACAAAATAGATGTCTGTTTCGACAAAACTTAAAATAATGCAAGAAGAATTTAGCAGAAAAATCATTGATGCGATCCTCTCTCGTGGTAGACCGTAGGCAATATGGAGCATCCAGTATATTAGTGAAGCAATAATTTTTAAATCTGGGTAAACGGTTGCATGGCTCATATATGAGCAGTTAGCATTTTAAAGTAGCAAACTGTCCGATAGTGCTATCGCCCGGAACACAAACGAGAAATATAAAGGTAATATCAGGTTCCGAAGCGAAACGGCGGCGAACACAGTGTCGTCCCTTCAGTGTTCAAGTATTTATTTAGCATCGAAGAGAGGAATACGCGAATGGGTCGGAAGGGTGGCGAGAAATAAGGCGGCCGAGGAGGCACGGGGTTGAGTCACGCGAAACTTCTTCGGGTCGAGACGTTGCAGGGGGCAGGAAAGTGCACCCAGGGGCGTAATGCGGACTTCTACTGGACACAAAAGTGCCATACTGGGGGCCGACTAACGGGCACGTACACAACCTACATACCTGTCGCATTGTGCCTCGCACCATCCTCCTCCTCTAACACACCTGTGCACACGCAAATGCAAGCCGAAAAAAGCTTCCTTACACCTGAACCTGAAAGTAAAGCGTGTACTGTCCGTGAAAAACTCGCGGAATTTCTCTCCTCGAGCCGCCTAGTCGGTGGAAATAATTGCTCCACCATGGGGCTCCCAGGGAATTTTTTACAGTTTCATAGAGGATTTTCTGGGAACGTGTACGGCAAGAAATGCGGAATGCTTTAGTTCGCACTGAATTCTTCCGCGATGGTGCCTAACGAAAGGCGAGCACCCTTTGTGCTCGAATGTAACTGACGACTCGCTTTTTGCGGAACAGAAGATTTTAATGGCTTAAGATTTCAAGTGGTGAAAGAACGAATTAATGTAACTGCAGTTATATCCTTCGAAAATCAAAATTCGATGGGTCGAGCAATTGCTGCAATAAAACTTTATATCTTGCCGGGAAACGAGATGAACTTCTGTTTCAACTATTAATTGTTATTCTGCCATGAACGGTTATACTGTCCCTTGTGAGGACACGGTGGATGTCAATGTAAAATTGCAATCTAATGTTTCTAACAATTTACGAAAAATATAATTTTTTCAGAATTTTATTTGCTGTACCAGATACTTCGGTATATGTATAGTTTTTCTTTTTATTTGAGTAAAAATACTTTAACATTAGATGAAAGTATGTGTGTTCTGTTAGACCATATAAAACATTGTATTGCATTAATTTTTTAACCCAGAATATACTTTAAGTACATACAAATACAGTTTACTCACAAAACGATTATTCGAATTGATTAATAAGAATTCAGTAGGATAGTCCCTTATATTCACAAGACTATTTGTACGTACATATTCGTATAATCTGAAATCATCGGTTCACAGAAATCACCGGTATTATAACGGTTTCTAATTTTACAGTTTCAATAACAAAATTCTTTGTAACTACAAAACCATAAGCCAAATTTAATACAAGAAAAATTTAATATTATTTAAAGGGATGGAAATAAATTGAACTTATATAAACGTAAAAACAAATAAAATTAATATGTTTTGTGAAACTTGTTAACGAATACAGATTATTCGAATGTGCTTTAGTTGTCTGTTCCAGGATCAAGTTTAGCCTGTCGTCGTGCTTTTTCATTTGCACTGATCACAGCGCGCGTGCTTTTTAATTTACAGTGCTCGATTCGTCGTTCGAATTTCACGGCACGGTCCAGCATTAGTGTCATTACAGGTGCACAGGGCTTTTGTACAGCTGCACACTCGTTTATGCACCTGAAACTGAAACTCTGCGCCAACCCCTTCCGTACGGGTAGTCTCTCCTCGCCTAAACCCCCGTCAATGCTCCACTCGTAATCCTAACGTTTGATTGCACCTATTACGGTTGAAGCACCTAATACGTAACTTTCGAGACTGGTGCGATAGGTCGGTGCGCGCCAGCCGGGTAAAATCGATTTTACCTGCGCTTCACCTTCCCTAACTTCTTCCTCTACTCTTCTCCACTTCCACCCCTCGCGAATTCTTGTTTTGCCTCTGTTTGCTGTCTCAATTGCGAACGGAGTCGCGATAGGGTTGCACTTAATTCTTCTTTCGTGTTTGACGTCGGGTTTAACAACCGTTACACGTCACTCGTTTAAAATATATGAGAAATTGAATATTCTAGTAATTTTCCACGGAAGTAATAATCCCAGCATTCAAATACAATCTAAAGTGAACGTCCAACAACATCTCAGATCCGTTATAATTAGAATTTTTTTTAACATTTTAAACGTTTTAAACATATGAAAACTTAAATTCTCTAGTATCAGTACTTCTTAATATTTATTTAAGGTATAATATTTACCTATAAATGATTTGTCCAACATTTCACAAGCAATATTTGCAAAATTAGTAATATGCAAAGCGAAAGCATTCGACTATTAGTTTTTGACCAGGGCAATATAAAATCATTACAAATAATGTTAAAATGTTACAAAAATTCAAGAATATGGTAATATTTTTTTAAACTTATTACCCACATGAAGAGAGAAAATAAATTTCTGATCCGCTGTCAAATTACAATAGTATGTTTTTGCTATCTCATTATCTAAATGAAAGTCACTTCTTAATTACTTGGAACGCCGAACCACTGCAAACGTTAGATTTTTGTTCGCGAAATCATTAGTCGCATGTAATGTTATTTATATTTTATATGTTTAATGTTATTTGTGTGTTCAAAGGCGCCGATGTTAACGATTATACTGTCTGTATACTCGAATCGCTCTTCCAACAGTTTAATTGGTCGTTACGCAATCAGACGGACAAATTTCATAAACATTAGCACACTCGCATTGATCGCAGCAGCGCGTCGCGTCGTCTGCAATAAACGAGAAGAGGGGGCTCGATAATGAAGCGCATTCTCCGAGCAAGCAGTCGTTCCCTATTGTTCGCAAGCAATTAATGCGGCTGCTTTGTCGAGTGAAAGCAAGCAGCGAAATATGTTTCCAGACACGTGCCGATACGTTGCAAGGTTGCCCGGTGCCTGTTCGATCTCCCGTCCTCCTCGTTTTTCATCAGCACGTCCGATTGTGAAATATTTGACGGCCTTAAAGTGGCGTTGACGCGCCACCATAAAAATTCAACGTGTGTTTCGCTAAACATCGAAACGCTTTCACGTTCGCGACCGTGCACGTGCACACGCGAGCGCTTTCTATTTTATTATGCTGCATACACACGTTCCGCCGAATATTGTCGTGTTACAAAAACGTGTAAAATAATTCAATTAACTCTACTGTGGTATTCGAAATCTCCGAACTGTAACGAAAACGTTGAAAGCTCTCCAGCACGGGGGTACCTGTTTCCAAAAGTTGAACGTTGCGCGCCGTGAATTCAATAGAATACAAAGAAAGCGATAAAATTCTATATAGTGTACTCCTTTTCGTTCGGGAATAAATTCAGAAATAAATCATTCTGTGCTTTGATACACATTTAGAAGAAGAAACAAATGTAGAAGCCTTATTTACAATTTTTACATTAATCCTTTGTTTATTTGTGTCTACAAATGTTTATTTAATCACGCGGTCTGTTAGTTTGTATCCAGCTTCTTGATATTGCTTGTAAATTTCCAAAAGAGAGGGGTGCTGTTAGTAGATATTTAGATTTTACACTCGCTCGTATGATAAGTAGTATAAGGACGCTTCAGTCAGACGCGCAATGTAGTCTAAATTATGAGTGAAAGATGAAGCGGAATATTAGAAAGGACAATATAAATGGTCTACTCGAGATGACTATGTTGTCCATTGTACGTGGCTTGCATTAATTCTATTCGAGAACATTACGAATAACTAGTAAAAATATCTATAACGTTTACAAGTGCTTATTTTATCATACACTTCATCTGTTTCTATTCAGCTTCATGATACAGTTACTATCTATATTTATTTTTATTTATTTCCTTATATTTATTTTCTTGCACAAATTGGTAAGTAGTGCAGGGCAACTTTAGTCAGACATATAATATAATTTAATTGAAAATACACTGAAATATTTAGAAAAAACATAAATCATCTTTCGTATCTCGTTTGCTTTATTTTCATTAGAAACAAATTAAGCTTTTGATCTTTAAATAAATCGTTTAATCACGAATGTCTACAAGTGCTTATCATTTAATCGTGCACTCCATCTGATTGTTTCGAGACATTAGGTAGTCGCCAAGCACTTATCGTGAATAAGGGGTCCACCAGATTGCCATAAGCTATAGGTATTATCGACTAGTCTTTAGATTTGGCACCATCCATCGTCAGATAAGTGGTCTAGGGGCAGCTCTTAGCCGCGCAAATAGTATAATGCCCTCAATGGTTAGATACTAGTAGAAGGGAAGTAGCATAGATGCATCTTTGGTCAGACAAGTAGCATTAGCACCAACGCAGGCAAACAAACAGTATAGGATCCGATTTCTGATGAATACAAGTGATCTAGGGGCCGTCAATGGACAAGCAAGTAGTATATAGGAGCCAGCACTGTCTAAACAAGTGGTATAGGGAGTGCGCTCGATCAGACAAGTAGCATAGGGGTAGTCATTAACAAGACAAATGGTATTGGCAACATCGTCGGTCAGGAAACTTGCAGGCAATTTAGTTGCGTAGAATTCTCTTCAGTGAAGTAATTGATTGAGGAATCGTTACCACGCAAGCTCGTAGAATGCTAGGTTCTTAACATACAGGTAGGACGCAGCCGCTCAACTTAAGCGAAACGTGTAGTCTGATGCCTGAATCGAGTTTGAAATTGTAACAGACAGAGCTCCAATTAGAATTTACACTATAAAGTCTCACAGGATCCAGTTTCTGAATTGCTGCTTTTGCAAAACGGTTTTCAAATTGAAAAAGAAAACGTAACTTACGAATGAACTAGTAATATCGTCTTAACACTTCTTTGCGAATTTTTCAATTTATTTAATATTCATGGAACTACAAAAATGCAATCAAATCGAAGCAAATGAAAAGAATTTGAAACAACTAAAATCCACATGTACTTGAAATAAAATAATTAATTTCATAATATCCTTATACACGTTACAGGGGTACATTTGCTGAGATTTGACTTTATAAACGAGTTTTTTAAATTAATTTTCTCTTTAATCATTTCAGTAAGATCATGCCATTGTTCGTCTCATGTAGAAATTCTTCAGTAGCAGTTTTACCTTTATTACAGTTTATTATAACTTGTACCACGATTACGGAAACACCCTGTGTAGAAGTGCACTTGTGTTTCAAGAATATCTAAAAATATTGCAGAAGAACCGGAACGCCATCGCAGATGTGAACTCGCGTACACTTTCCGCGTAATTCAGTCGCGACGTCATTATCATTTCGAGAAACAGACAGAATGCGATACGTCCGGGAAAGCAGCGTTTCCTAGAATACGATGAATCTTTCATAAATTGTGGTACATCGTGCGGGCATATTTTCCCGCGGCACAGTTTCTTCGGTATACACGGAAACGTGATCTTTCTCGGCGCGATCGCAGTTTACGCTGGAAACGTTCCTGCTGAAATTTCCGTGGATCGTTCCGCGAGGACGTGGGTCCCGGGGTTCAATAATTTCAGACAGTCGAAACGGGAGCGTCATTTTCGATGGAGATTTCGTTGCGGGGGCCGATGTAGATCACGTTTTAAAAGCGCTGCTTCTTCCTGACGTTCACCGCCATTTGCAGACGTATATTTCATGCATTTATTTGACAATTTGGCACGCTCCGATCGTCTCCGTTTCCCCTACCGACCCGAATCACCGGGTACACTATATACACCCCTACCAACAGCGTTCGCCGGTCGCGTAAAAACTGTTGAATTATTTATGTTTTTCCGGGAGCCCGCAGTTGCATCGCGGGATGCAAATGCATCCTCTTTTTTGCCGTCCCTTTGAATGTTTAATGCGATGCCCGGTGTTCACGCTTGGTCAGCCCGGAGATCCACGGGCTCCAACGTCGAATCGAAAACGAGCTGAAGAAATCTCAACGGTGAAGAAACCGGCGAATAGACTTCCGTTCCATTGCCAGTGAAGTTGGGAACATGCTGCACTGTGTATCGAATGTGTGAGCTGTCGGGAGAAAATCGTGTTTCGAATCTTTCTGATTTACTCGAACATGATCTGAGTGATCAGTTTCAGAGCTTTGCACATAGCGTCCATAACTATTGAAATCAACTCTTTGTGATTCAAAGTTTTGATGTGTTCTCATGCTTGTACTCGTTTCAAATTTTTGTTATACTCCCTCGAGATACGGAGGAAGAGATTCGTTATATCTGTCTACAGAGTCTGACAGTGACCGACAGAAATATTGGAAACCTTTTCATTTTCCCTTATCTGTCCTCGAGGTCTATTGATGTTCTGGCTGGTTTGACGGTTCGGTTCTACCTGTCTGCTCGCAAACGATTTTCCGCCTCGTGGTCACAGGCAAATCCATTCTACGGGTGTAGGTACGCACATATTCATCCTATTTGTATGATTAGACACAAGCGACTTCGTCTAGTTGCACTGGATTCACCGTGGAAATCGAATACATTCTATTCGTGTACTTGAATTGCGATTCTGATGTAATTGTCTGATCGAGAATTGATCTGTCCGACGGGCCTCAATAGGTACGTCGCGTCGCTTGTCTAAATTGTCTGACAGAACACCGGTTTAGACTACTTATCTGGTAGAGTATTCTACATTTTGGCTTCGATCGAAATTATTTAAACATTTCAATTCTATTCATATGATGTAGTAGTAGTAGTATTTTATTTGATTCCCCTTGGGGTTACAGATCCTTTAACAACTCCCTTCTATACACTTTTTTACATTTTTAACTTACCCTAACTTACAACTATCTTAATCTTAACTTAACCTACAAATTTACATTTATGTACATAGAGAGAGAGAGAGAGAGAGAGAGAGAGAGAGAGAGAGAGAACCTGTAAATTCTATTCATATGTAGTTCCACATCTCGTCTGACTATAAACGATTTCCTCTACTGGGCTCACTAAAAATTCTCTTTGAGTTAACTAGGTATGCTCACACCACAAAAAAATCTACAAAATAGAAATGATTTTATTTATTGCTGACTAGAGAAAATTTTTAATTAGTTTCATAATAGTGATACTCTTGGGAAGTCACAGGACATCCGTATCATAAGCTGAGAATCTCCCAGGTCATACACTGACATTTTCCACTTGAGACTTGAGAAAGTCGATTCGCCCTGAGTACACTAATGACACTGAACTCTTCTTTCTTCCTGCAAGTCTCGCTGATGGGTTCAGATAATCCATTTAGCTAAGAAATGCCGAAGAGAAAAATTCCTCGTGGCCAGAGAGAAGAGTCAAGCGGTCTTCAATAACTTAGTTGAATGAACCAATTATAAGGTGACACTGCAATTTTTTCTGTTTGTCCACCATCGGAAATTCTGCGCCACTTATTTCGTAATGGAAGTTCAAGTAAATCGTCTCAGCACTTTTTGCGTTGCCGTAAAATTCCAAATCGGATTTTGATACAAAATAAAAATTGTCTGAATCAATTGTAACAAAACGTATCTTCTCTTTCAATCATCCTAATGTTCGAAAATAATACCAACAGTCTTTTCAAATTCTTCGAATGACTTTACAGGTGAATTTGACCTATTCATTTCATAAAATCCACAGTCTAGCGATTACTGGATTGAAATTGGAATAAAATTACTAAAAAGGATGCTTCATTCCATATCTTCTTTAAAAGAGTATTGATATGAAGTTTATCAAAATGATATATTTAAAATACACATATTAGGATAGACTGAAAGTGGTGTAGAGATACGTCAATCAGTGATTTATGGACACGTTCACGATTTATTATTTTATATCATTACTCTTGAAGAAATAAAAGTACATAAATTCATTAATAAATTAAATTTATTCTCAGAACACTTTCACACGACAGTATCATTATATTTAACGTTACTTTTATCGTACTTTCCACGTCCACAAGGTGATTAATTATTAACAGCTTTATCGAGTACTTTTCCCCGGGTAGCTCGTAACAATTTCGAGGTAGCCGCAACGTTGGCGCGGCCGGATGATTAACGCGCCGCTTAGACAAAGACAACGAGCATGATATCGGTTTCCCGAGCGGTCGGGGGGTCGGGAAAATTCAGTAAGTGGCCGCATAATCCTGACGACTGCGCGAATACCCTGCAGCATACCAAGATGCAATTATTATCGGGGTATTCGGCGCGCAGTTTTGGAATATCTGGCGATCGAACAGACCAACCGGATGTTCGTAATCCGGGCCGCACCCCCGGCCCAGGAATCACCGAGGTGTCCGTGGAATATCGGTAAAGTTTTAACGGCGCTTCATCACAGAAAATAGTTTCCCGCGGCCGACATTCAAGAGCCGGCGCACGCCGAGCGACATTACTAATCCGAAAACACGGCCGCGGAATAGTTGCTCTGGTACACGAAGCGAACGCGTCGCGACGCCGACGTCTCTCCGTGGCAATAATTGCCGAGTGGTGACGGCAACAAGGTACCAGCGGAAACTGCGGCGAATGACAAAAACTGGCAACCAGAGAGATTACCGCTTGGATTAATGTTGCGCTCCGTGCCCTTTGTCTCGCCGAACTTTGCGCTCCGTAGACGGGACTATCGTTCCATGAAATGATCCTCTGTGTATGCTGTGGCCGATCGTTTCGCCTTTTCCGTTCTGATTTGTTCGATATTTAGCGACTGTGTCGGTTCGTATAAAGTCTGTTCGCAAATAGTTGGCTGACAAGAAAGACTTTACAATCCTGGAAACGTGAATTGTACTTTAAAGAGCATAGACGTGTGCATCTTTCAGTGCGTTTAAGCGTTTGTAATACTTATTCGTTCTCCGTAATTAAACTACTCATTTGCAACATGATGAGCAACTATAGCTGTTTATAAAGATACATTCACTTTTTATCGTCGACTTGGCAAGTCTTCTTCAAAAAATGCATAAACATTTGCATTTCAATTCTATACAAGTGCTGTATTGTAAAAGATGCATGGAAGCCTTCAGATCAATAAATAAATGAATACAGATTTTTACAAAATATTAAAAATTTTCATGCATAATTATTCATAATGTAGTAATAAGAGAATTAATAGATCCACAACTTTAAATTTACAAGAGTTAAATATGTCGACACCAACGCGATTAACAGACCACAGAAAATTATATTCAGTTAACCGCGAATTTCTTTGTGAATTGCCGAGCAAAAAGTCGTCAGTTTTAATCACAATTACCCGATGTTGCGGCGGCAAGTGAAGTAACGAGCAAATAGTCTGCAAATAATTTCGCAATAATCCGGCAACAAGGCAGGCAGGAAGGAAGAAACCGGGCTCGGGCTTCCGGTTAAAACGGATTCGAGGGCTGGTGGGTGGGGGGCGGCGTAATTCAAACGGTCGCGTGGCAGCGCCACGCCATTTGAAAAGACCGTGAATATTCCATTTTTCGTCGGGGTGTATTGTCATAACGAGGTGACTCGTAATTACGAGCATGTTTTTTGCGAGGGAACGGTCGACGGTCGAGCCAAGGGGTTGGCGGAACGACCGTTTGGGAACATTTAACGACTGGCAATCAGGATCCAGGAAACAGCGTTGCCTTTATCCACGGGATCCCATCCGGGCCGACGACCATTTTTCCTCCATCCGTCGGGGGCCGGCCCGGTTTTTCGCAATTCCTGGCAAAACATTTTTCCTCCGTTTCCCGTGCCGGCCCCTCCCTTGTTCTCACGGCCCCGGGTTCCCTCACCACGCCCATCCTGTTCTCGTCGTTTGCATAAAGTGAGCTATCTGCGCTTTTAATATACGCAAATGAAGTTACGCTCCGGAACTAATCATATTTGCATGCGAAACGGCAATCCCCTTTGAGCCCTTGTCGTACTTATTACTACAGTTTAGTCGCCGGCGAACATTTTACGAGGAAACGCCGACCGGCATGGTAATGCCGATCGATCACTGATCGGTCTTGCCTCCCGGCGCATCTGGCTGCTCGATATAGTTATGCTTGTCGCGTGAATCGCGCCGTCTGATCACTTATCGACCCCCACTACTTCAGCCCTGTTTAATATTAAAGGGTCTTCCCACTGACGCCCTCCAAAAATCGATTTTTCTCACCGTTTTTTTTTCACGACGGTGTATCTTATTCTTCTACTCTCTTCTTCTAATTATTACGTCTACATTACCTTCACAAAACTGATACCGTGTGAAGAAGTTTCACATTTATGAAAGTTGCATTAATTTGTCAAGTTTGGAATAGTGTTTCTCCACAATATTTAGAAATACTTTTTCCATTCTACTAGCACAGGTTGAAACTCCTAAAATATTAAAATTTTTCCGAAATCAAATAAGATTGCTCAAATAAATTTTGATCTTACTACAGACCTACTAAAATCTACGGTTAATTTTCCGGACGGAATAAGTTTAAACCATTTACTTTCTTATACCCGTCCGTATCGCAGGTTAATTTCCTGATTTTCTTTGCACTTGTAAGTTCCCGGTTTTGTAACTCTGCGAACTTTAAAATTTCACCATCACATGAAATTCTTAAGAATGCAAATTATATTTTCAAAGAAATTTTCTGTAAAAACGTAACCCCAAAAGTTGTTGGAACATCTAGTAAGAAATCCTTAGCAGTGAATCATAGCTTTCTGAAAATAATTAAATTATCGTAATGCCGATCCGTAATATATGTTGATAAAAATATTTGTCCAATAAAAAATTTTTCAAGCATTGAAATTCGACCAAGTTTATTTTTCGATTATTTTAAAATGAAATTATTACAGCTTAAATATGAACGATTTTTCACGAAGTTCGAATACTTTCTAAGTACAATGCACTTCTGAAAATGATTACTCACCAGAAGGTATCCAATATGTCAATAACAAGTGCTGATCTCTATATACAACGATAATCGCCTTTAAATCCATCGCAATATCAACGGGAATTTATTATTCGATGAAAAGTTACGGGGCCCACTTAGCCTCAATACGAAATGAACGTTGTCCTGGCGGATCAGGACGATCCCCGATTGGAATCCCCTTAGTTTCCGATTCATCGTTCGATCACTAGCCAAAGATTTTCAATTACGTCAAAGAAGGAAGTTCCATTTTATCGGCGAACAGCACCGTGCTGGTCCAGTCCCCCGCGGCCTAGATTACGGCATTATACATTAATGAAAGCGCGGCTTTCACGTAAGATACGTACGAATGAAAGATAAACGCCATTCTCGCGGGATACTGTTTGCGAAGCACTCATTGTACACTACTTGAGAAGTTTCGCAACTACGAGGAAACGATATTCTTGCCGGCGCGTCCCGCGGAAACTTCCGGGTACGTGACGTTTTGTCGTTTCCCCGCAATCATGCTTAATTAATTATCGATCGGTCTCATAACCGGTTGAGGCGTGCCCCTGCTTTCCGTTTTCTCCGCTTGAGCTTATTTGAAATTGATTAGACCGGCCCGTTGTCAGTCGAAAGCACGGGAACATTCGCCGCCGTTTAATAAATCAGTGAGCGTCCAATAAGTAAATACGAATTTTTACGTAAATTAAAATTTGGTCAGTCTGTTTCACGTGTGTCTTGTTGTCGCAATTATCATCACTTGTGTGTGTTCATAATACTACTGGAGTAGTGTATATATCAGAAAGATTGGCGTTGAAATTTTTCTCGTGTCTTATTAGATAAAGATAGAACCGTCGGTGTGAATTATTCCATAATTATTGATATAGATCCATTATTAATGTAAATGTAAACGTCTAATGTAAATTATTCCCGGAGATTGTTTGAAATAAAATTAATATATTTTAGTATTTGCAGAGCAGAAATTAAAATTTGTCAAATTCAATTAGGTCTTAAGGTAGATTCCCGATATATTTCATCGTATATTGTTGGAACCAATTTTTCAACTAAATTAAAGTAGCTAGTGACATTTCGAATTGAAATAAATGTAGCTACACCGTTTCTAGGTTGAGAAATCGAGGATTAAAATTTATGACTTTACCCAGCAGAGATTCAAATCGGCAAAACAAATCGCATAAAACAGATGTGGATGAAATGTTCCCTGCAAAAAACAAAATCATGTGCAAGTAAGTTTCTAAACATTGAAACTACTAATTTAAACGTACAATATCTGGATTTTTAACTAGAAATTAGTTGAACTTTTAGAAAAATTCACTTATACAGTCTAATAGTAATAAAAGTAATAAAATTAAATAAAATAAATTCATACAGTCAAGGTGTTACTGTTTCGCCTCACCATTTCGTTAATAATTTTATGCACTTCCTAATTTGCCAAATGATGATATCACTAAATTTGTGTTCGAAAAATTTGTGTTCGCGTGTGTAACACGGTGTAACAAAGTATAGCGATAATACAAAATTTCATGGACCCTGTAATCGTGTCGAAGACGAAGGTTCGTGCCAATCAACATTTTTTAATTGGAGCCCTACAGTACTGCGTGTCTAAGACGGTTTTCCAGGCTCCGGGAGCGTGCTTATCCGTAGACGGTTATCGATATATGTATCTCAATACAGTGCGCTCGGAGCCGCAATATTCTGTAAGCGCTCCTCCAGACTACGATTACAGCCGTATGCTCGGCACCTCACGAATGGTCGATATAACAATGACGACGATAATACTCGATCGTGCGTGACCGAAATGCAACGCTCGTTGCGGCCGACGATAATACCAGTCTCTGGATTCACGTGCACCGACTAAATTTCAAGGGAAAGCGAGGCCGTACATGTCAAATAAAATTAACATTTCGATCCGTTCCTTCCACATAATCGCCTGATTATTTCTTTTCGGAGTACACCTAACACTTCGCGATATGCCCGATGAGAAAACGGAACGATTCCTGGTGAAGGTGGTTGTGACAATACTGTTCGATGCATGTTTCTTACTTTCAATACGATATACTTACAGATTTTTAAATCTATCTCTACAACTCCCTTTCTCAATCTGAAAGATTGATACCTGTCCTATTAAAAAACTAACATCAGTTTACTATCCTAGAAGAAGGAGAAAGTTTATATTTATTCAAAGCTTATGTATTCTTCATATGTCGACAACAACATAATAGGATTTTATTTTGGTTTAAAGGAAATCGGTAACACATTCATATTTAGTAGATTCTGCTCGAAATCGTCATCATGAGTCTATGTCGATATTATAATGACTTGACAAGTGAACGACTTGTGAATGACTTGAAAGTGCCATCTTAAAAGTTTCTAGGATTGGCATCAAGAAACTAATTTTATTAACCTAACTAATTGCTAATAAATAATTTAATATATTGACTATCACACTCGAGTTCAAGAATTTAGAGCAATTTATTTAACAATATAAGAATAGAAAAGGCAAAGTATATTGTAACAAGTGCTCTTCTTGTATCTCGTAGATCCTAAGAAAGTTTAGCTTACTGAATAGATTATAATAAAAATTAATGTTCACGTTAGATATAAAAGTCACGTAACCCATATAAGTGACGTGGCAGTCAAAGTATTAATGATACAATTTAATTTTAATGATCATCCAATTAATTCGTGATGTTTCGTTGAACCTATCCTCTTTCTTCCATCCCACTAACAACAAATAACACTGGACTAACACCCTCTCTCTTCTCTTCTTTCCAGATCGGTAGACGGTCGACTAACTAACAACGCCTCATCTTAACTGCCCACTAACCGTCCCTGAAACGATGATTCCGGTAGGATAAAGAGGCCGCAGAATCCGTCGTGATCCAGCGGGTATGGCGGCCGATCCATAGGGTTGGAGCGAGGTGAACGAGAGCGGTCGTCGTTAGTCGTTGATCTCGCGGGATCGATCATGCGAATTACTGAAGATGCGCAGGACGAGCAGCAACGGTTTGAAGCTCGATCTAACAGAGAACACTCCAGGTAGCTCGTTGTCGAGGCTGCCGAACTTAGTCGAGCATGCGGAGACCTGTCAGGCACTGTCCGCTGGAACCGGTGAGAATTTAAGCAGCAAACTGCCGAACGTGGTCGAGGGCTCGATGGACTATGGTAGCGAGCGTAGATCCTCCCGGTACCTCGAGTACCAAGACGCGAAACCTTATCAGGATCCCCAGCCGGGCACCGGATTGCCCCCGTACGATCAGCCAAGCTACCACGAGCAGTCGAGGAGCTACAGAAGCTACGAGCGAAACCCGTATGACAGGGAGGATATTGACCGATACGATAACAGAATTTATCCGGAGGATAACCTGAGGTACGATCGTCGAGGGGATCAGCGAACGTATCAAGAGTCGGACTTGGACGCGCCCTACGAGAGGAGCGATGCCCAAAAGCTCAGCAGGACTTATCCGACGGAGCTCCAGGAGCCCGGCAGGCGATACTCCAGAGATTTGACCGATTACGAGTACGCGTCCCGATATGCGGAGGAAACGTTGAAACTCGAGCCGAAGAAGGATCACCATCACCATCACTCCGGCAAAGTGTACGAGTCGGCAGCCTCGAAGGGCTACGAGTCCGGTGTGAAGACGCACGACTCCGCTTACGAGTTGTCCTGTGCGGCACAGCAGAGCAAGTACCATTCCGTCAACAAGATGTACGGCACCTTGCCCAGGTACGAAACAGGAAAATCCTACGAGCACCGACCCTATGACTACGACGAGCAACCCTACGACACCGCCGGCAAGACCTACGAAACCAAGTACGATCTGACCAGCTCCAAGAGTTACGAACGCTCCAAGTATGATTGCTCGTCGTCCTCCAGGTACCAGGACAAATCGTACGATCAGACGCTCAAGATCGGCGAGCTGGGCTCCACATCATCCGCGGCCGGTTACGCGAGAAAAACCCAAGACCAAGAGGAGACCAACGCCGAAAAGATGAACGGCTATCGGAAGAACAACTTCGAGTCCTACGGCGTTTATTCTGATCCCGAGGACGATCACGGTTTTCTTGCCGAGAAGAAGACACCCCAGTATCCGTATAAAGGGGTCGTTGTCAATGTCAGCGGGGAATCGAGCGTGATCGATCAGAAACGAGCCAAGGATGGCAGGCAGACAGTGATGCCCGGAAGTCCTTGGTGCAGACCCACCATATTGCTGCTGCTCTTGCTCTTGCTGGTTGTCATCTTCGTTTTCGTCGCTGGGACCCTTTTGTACCTAAACTGTGAGTCTCTCCTTTTGTCTTCCTGTTCTATGGTACTGGTAGCTTCCTAGACTCGCGCAGGCCTCGGTCACATTCGCAATGAATCATTCGAATACTAGGCTGTATGCTGTGCAATGATTTTATTGGCAACTGCTGAGAAAGGGAAGCAGACTAGTACGATATTTTATTTGTTCGTTTTAATTGGAATGCGGATTTTTCGCGTTTAGAAGTAGCACGTACAATTTTGATCTACAACTAGTCATTTCTTAATTACGACTACAATCACAGAGAACAATCAAATTCTATATGATCAGCATTTCTTTAAATATTTTCGTACGAAGGGAACGTCATCATTAATTTTTACCGTACAAAACTAAGGATATAGATCATTAAATTCTCCTTTTTGAAATTTATCTTCCACCTCTGGCAAAAATTATTCGATCGAATAAATGAAATATCCATCTTGTAATTATTTAAATTTTCAATGTGAAAAATACTTCCATTAACGATAATGGCAAGTGATAAAAACTCGTCATTAGTATATTATGAAAATATTCAGTAATACGTTTAACAATAATATTGACGTTTTTGATCGAATACTTTCTGCCAGGGGTACTACAAAAAAGAAAATTTCTGCTATCATTCTCGATTTATGTAAGACCGAGGAAATTATTATTTGATTGGACCAATCCAATCAGGGTCAAAACAGGCAAAATGTTAACGCGTCACGCGCAGCTCGACTAGATTAACGACACAATCAGAGGAGAACACATTAAAGTTTCCGTTTCGTTTTTAGAAGACAAAATACAATTCGGATTAAATGTCTTCCGTGAAACTGCACATTTGTTGCTGGGACTGATAGAGCCCGTTAAAAGTTATGAGTCACGTTCCATGTGCAAGCGACTGCTACTAGTTAAGAAGCTTTGTCGGAGGGATAAGGAATTAGCGAGAAGTTGCAACGTTACAAAGGCTAATTCTCTTCGGTTAATAGTACGTCTCTCCTTCGCGTTCGTTTTCTCGTTCATCGTCATTTTCTTCTTCGGACTGCACGTCCCCGCGCGAGTCTCCACAAGAGCCATTTAGTTAATGAGCATCCGATACCGATTATTTACGGTCGTCCATGTGACCGGCATGATAATGACCGATCAACGACGACGCCGTGGACGACGACGCCGATGCCCGACGTTCCTGTACACGTGCTGACGATACGTTAAGCCCAGGACGGTTACTGTCTCTGCTCTGGCAGTTTTATGTGTCGAACTTGACATGCCCGGCACGTAGGAACTTACCGCGACCGAAACTGATCGATCGGAATTACAATGCGCTCGGAAAATCGAAGAACACGGTTGAAAGAGTGCAACTGGACTATAGTGACGTTCGCGTCACCAGTATCTGGACGTTCTTTAGAACGCGATTTAAATGTACCGTGTATAATCATCATATTTCATATAACAAAATATGTCGTATGAAAAATATAAAGTTTCATTAATGTAAAATATTTCGTATGTAAATGAAATTTCAAACCGAAGAAGAAAGATTCAAAGAATTTAAGAACTATCAATGACTATTTTAAGCACTTAACATTTTTTATTATAATTCACATCTACAGAAATTTTATTGAATGGTTCTCCATAGATACATTATTACAAACCGAACAGTCACTAATTAAAATATGCAGAACCCGTTGTTCTAGTCTTAAAATGGTTAAAGAAGTTTACAAAAATTCTGATTATTAAATTGTGCTTTTTATGTGTTTATGAAGGAAATTAGCGGATACTGTTACACTATTTCCGGCTTCTTGATATTACTCTCAATAATTACACGTACGAGAAACGAAAATATATATTTATTTTATGTCCGTATCTATTATAACGCTTATAAATTAGTCACCAAATTTGGGATTTGATTCATTCCTGAAAAGATAATCTTCATATTTAGTAGATTATTTAAAATCGTACAAAATCCTGTTTATCAGCAACTCGCATAAACGATGAATTAAAAAATTTAAATTGTTGAGACAGAAGCCACTTATTATATTAGTCTCTTTTACTTTTGCATTAACACTCTCTAAACTATATGTAATATTTAAAACGGCATTTAATAATTTCCTTCATTCAAGAAATTTTTACCTCTTTCAAACGAATAACGAGAGTTGAATTCTATTCAAAATCCATAAAAGCCTTCGTTGCTCCGACTAATAATTTCTTTTTATTCCAACAAATCTAACGATGAATTGAAACCAACTGTTCTATTGATAAAAAGTTCTAAAAAAGAGTGATGGGTTTGGAGATTCAATTTTTATAAAGAATTATTTTTCAAACATTTTTTCCCAGTGGTCCTTTATAAATGTCATGAAATGTAGGTGAAACTTTCTCCAATATCTTTTGTAATCTACTTTTTCGATTCAGAGAAAAGTATTTAAAATAGAACAGAAGCATCAACGAGCAGGTAAAACTTTTTCATATCCGAAAAATTGATTTTATTCATTTAATTGTTATTGAATACATATGTTTACAGTTTACACAAGAAAGCATAGGATACTATTTTCATAATTCAAGTTATGAAACGTCAGTAGGAGACGCAAACATTTAACTTAGTTTCAAGAGAGAAGACTGATCGGAATTTTTGTGTATTTTATACCTTTGAGGAAAGTGGCCAAATACTTATGGACGGTAGTATACCCGGAATTTATTTTATTCTCAGCGTTACAGACGCGCTGAGAGCTTCGTGCTAGATACGAAATTTCCTGCAAGACGATGTTGCTGCTTCCTGGGCAATACTCGGAGATTTTGGCGGGCTTCTTGGAAAATTACATCGCCTCTGAGAAAGATATACTGCGTCACATAAAATTGTAATACTAAGGAGAACGTAAACTGGGGAAAATCAAAAAATTGTTCGTGAGAATTTTGACGAAAATAACTATGAATTTCCTTAAAAGATAAATATGTCCACAAATATACGTGCATTCAATTTTAGTCTCACAGTAAACCTCTACAATCGCGTACTTGAATACAATATGTTTCAATTTTTTTTTTAAGAAGATAAACAATTGAATTACAGATGCTCTGATAATTTTTGTATTATAAGTGTTAGACATAAAATTACTTACCTATTCTTTGATTGCTCTTGTTAATACATAACAATAATTATACATGATTAATTTGAAAAAAGTTTTCCATTATATGGTTTAGAGAAGAATTTTCTAAAATCTTTCTCACACCATTAATTCATTTAACAAGCAGTTTACTAATTTATTTTTCTCCATATCCAAATTCACAAAAATAACTGTTTTATCTTCTCTTTTTTCAACCCGTTAAACTTATTAAAGAAAATCAAATTTAATTTCACTCCAGTTTGTTGCAATTGTTGCAATTTGTGCAATTTTTATTTTGCATGAAAAACCGCTGTCTAATAATAAATCTGCCTGATTAGGTTGTGTCAAATTGGCGAGTTCGCGTGTCGAATATTAATATATGGCGGCTGAGGCACACAATGCCTACAAGTTCGGCAAAATGAAAATGAAATCGCAGCCAGTTATGTTTGCTAAAACTCGTGAAAGCAAACTTTCCACCATACAAACTGTACGAGCATGAAGAACTTAATTACGAAGTTTGGGGAAAGCTTCTGTCAGCTTAATATTCAATTTTTTCGGATTAAGTGTATCTTTGTTTCAACAAGAGGAGCAACGCAAAAGAAAGGGAGAGAGAGAGATAGAGAGTTGGGCTAAACTTTTTAAGGGAATTTAATTTGGTTCCTTGATAATACCGTGTACAGAGATCTGAAATATCCACCTTAGAACCGCGGCAGTTTGAAACGCGCACGCGTATCGGGTATACAGAATGTAGAAAGAGTAATATCAGGAATCATAGAGGGTTGCTTTCTCTGGAAATCATAGAAGATCTTTGCTCAGACGATCGTGAGATTGCAACGCGTTTAGCGGCAGCCATTGTGCCGGTCTTCTCCGAAGTACTATAAACTAGTTCGTTTCGAAGCAACCAATTCGCTGTTTACGAGTGACGTTCCGTATTTCGATCAAGAGATCAATTACGCTTATATTCGCGTAAGCACAAAGGCACTCTTACGTAAGGATCCAATTACTCTCGTTTACTGAATTGTTAAGCTTGTCTCGCCGATTAAAGACGGATTCTGTCTCTATTACCCGGTCGAGGGGGCTCGGCGGATTAATTCGAATAATTCATTTTTTGTCGGAAACGTACGTACCCGATGACGTAATTCAAGTTGTTTCATTATTTTGCTGAAGAAGAGATTTTTTATTTTTTAATAACCATTTATGTCGACTGTTGTCGACATTCATTAACTGTACAGTTAGTATCGATTTCAAATGTTTTAATTGCTTTATAAAGAGAGAATATGTCCGTAACTTATATAAAAAATATCAGTTATATATTTATTTATTTACAGTTTATTTTGACATGATCGCATTAATAGCGATGTCTTTAGCGACCATACGGTTTCAGACATTCTTTTATTATATTTTGCTCCGGAAATGTATGTGGTTGAATTACCCCCCTGTACACGGTTAATATTAGAACAGCAGTGCAAAGAGAGAAGGTTAAATGAATGAGTTTGAATTAATAAGGAAAAAGAACGACAGAACTTTCCCTTACACCCACTAGCACTTCGAAGCTGGTGCTTTCAGGCAAAAATCAGTCGATCCACGATCGGAACTAAACAATCGCTTGGCTCGCAACATTCAGCGGACACCTATCCTGATATCTAACCCCGAAATCCTCTCGACATCGCTCGTCCGCGTTTATTCGTTCCGTTTTGCGGCCCTGTTCGTCTCGTCGTTCGTTAAAATCTCAACCACCGAACCAACCCCTCGTCGGCGGTGGACGCGCGATGGTCCTGCGCCCGCCACTTCGACAAACGTCGAACGAAAACAAAGAAAGAGAGCAACGAAAACACAAAAAAGCGACAAAAAGTGAGCCTAGCGAAAGGGAGAAAGAGGGGAGGAAAGGGGAGATTTTCCCGTGAAAAGAGACGCGCGTTTCACACGGCGCGCGGACCATCGTGCATGCACGTTTTCCCGTGCGATTTCCGGCCCCTCCCGATATCAACGGTGTGCTCCGGTGAACGATGGCCTCTCACAATGAACAGAGAAGCTGTATGTCTGTCTCTCCGCGGCTGAAAAATACCAAGTTCGAGCCGGGCAGCACTCGGTACGGGGCCCGGCAATCGTACGGTATTCCGAGTGGCTGCATTTGGCAGCGGTCGACAGGGGCGTTTGAGCGATTCGGTTTATTTTCGGGTCAAGTTTTCGCCCGACCGCTTCGCAATCAACCGCCGCATTGTACATCGGACAATACATTCACTGCGACGTACCAGATCCGACCGGACCGTCCGCGTAGGAATTCGACGTACCCCGTTTTGCGCCCCAGCATCTGCCTACCAGGCCCCCACCCTTCTCTTTGACCCCCGGCCCGTTCGTTCGTCGGGCGTATTTTCAGCGGGATTTTCCTAAATTCGATTTAACTGACGGCTTGTCGCGGCCTGCTTCTGTCGTCGATGAGTCTTTGACCATCGATCCTGGATACCTCTCGATTTTCATACGGTTTCTCTGAGCGTTCGATCTTTGCATCTTTCATTCCCATCGCCACACGCGATCCGTCTTGTCGTCTCTTTTACTTGCGCAGTCATAAATAAGCAGTGCTACACAGTAGAACCCACTCACGCTACGTCTAGTATATTTTCTTGTCAGTTTTGAATGAACGTGAGTGATGTGCCCACAGTGCTAGCTGCAGTGGTTGTTACTGAAAAAAAAACAGATGAGCAGACATCTCAAAGGAAGTAGTCAAATCCTTCAATCCAGCCTTTATCACATTTTTAGTACTCAAGGTCACCTGAACATTATTACATAAACATATTCGAATGTAATTATTCTGCCGCTACAGGATGGAATAAAACAATTATTGACAAGAACAGGAGTGGAAGTGGTTCGCGGTAGAGAGTTGCGCTGTAACGCGAACAGTGGGTCACGCAACTTCCGTTGGCCGCGAATATCTACGAGGCGACTGATCCGTGGACCTTGGGCGGTGATGTTTTAGTGGATGGAGGTAGAGATATGTAAAATTTTCACATAGTCCCGTTTCCCGCGCACATCATCTTAGGGGGTGCCGAGTCACACACTACCCTCCCAGGTAAACAGCTATATTCGGGGGAGGGTGTGAAAAAAAGGATGGAATAAAACAAAATATAAGTTTTCCTGATAAAATATAACTGTTAGAGTGTAAATTCACATATGTGAAAGAGTGGGAGTTGGAGAAGCATGCGCGCGCGTAAAATCGCAGAGATCGGTAGATGGCTAGTAAGCCGATCTAAAATGTCCTGCATCAATCCGATCTGTAAAATCGAGGAGTATTATTGTAATCCGGAAGGAGGGACTGGATATTATTAATAAAAGCGTGTAAGTGTAAGATATTCCATCCTTAAATTACATTATTATCAACAATAACAATTACCGAAAAAGTAACCGGACAAGAAAATTTGTCTTCTACGGTTAGCTTCACAGCAACCAGCAATATTTTCAATAAATTATACGCATATAGTACACGAATAAGAGAAGCTTCCTGACACTTCATTCAACAACACGACAGCAGTAAATCAAGATGAGAATGAATAAGATTGTAAAAGTTGTTACAAGATAAAATTATGGATAATGCCGCAAGTGGGTTACATTTCAAAGAGAAAAGGGGAGAAGAAATACGACAATTCATAACGCAGTCTGATTAATGGCGTTGTCATTCCGCGTAACACACTCGACAAACATCCAGTTAGCACAACAAGGATGACCAGACATTGACGAATTGGAGCGAAATGAATCGTATATCGTTGAACAGTGGAAGATTTGTGTTACGAGTTGATACGCGCCGCAGATAGGCAATACCGCTGCATGACGAGGTATAAATTTTATCTCGCCACTTTGCGGCGTGCTAGTCCAGCGACGGGCAATATCAAAATTCAGCATGATTCAACGGCACACCTCGTACTACTGACGACTGTCAACGAAATCGGAAATCCCATCCACGCTTTTTTTCGCTGATCTTTCAAAAAAGAAATTCCTCGATTTTTATCCCTTCGAGTGCGGAAATACCATGTGTATACCGCGAAATAAAAATTGCTTAATTCTTTAATAACTGCGATAAATTCAAGAAAACAAGTCGATATTCTTAAATTCTTTCAATGTATTCCAATATTTTCTTCAATTTACACAGCCCAAAGCCTAGGCATAGGAAAATAGGACAAATTTTATTTAAAAAAATGAAAAGCTGTCTGAAGGATACAATCAAAAAGAAAAAAAGACGTGATAGATTCTATCGATACTTCTGATCAGCAGGTGAAAGTGCAAACGCAAGCAATAGGAGCGAAAAACACGTCAGAATCGACCCTTTCAATTAAATGAAATTAATTGCAGTC